>CM068726.1:7288274-7547649 GCA_035079005.1 Fraxinus americana | reverse complement strand
GAATGTTTTTCGTGTACTTAGCTCGAAAGAATTCAGCCTAGAAGGAGTAAACAAAAATATATAAAATTTAAATCCTGAAATTAATTTATTTATACACACACATATGTAAACATTAAAATTATTGAAGAGCATGGTAGCAGAATAGCATGGAGAAGACGGTGGGTAGTTGTTGATGTGGCAAGTTGGAATGACAAGTTGGAATCCCAACACAATAATGTTAAATATTTGAAAAATCACTTTTCAAAAGAAAAAGATAAATTATAGACACACCTCATCATGATTATGACAATTTTAGAGATACTTATGTTATGTGTTGAAATAGTTATTGTCTACATGGACTCAACATCAGCCATAAAAGGGCACCATTGCATGCCACCTGTCGATGAGCATTCGCAACAAGGCCACCGATGTACAATTGAAGCATAGCTGCATAAGGCACCTTGGTTGGCAAAGTACCATCGCGCATAACTCTAACACTTGAATAAAAAGACTGCAGTTCTGCTACATGAACAGATTCAATAACATGAATTAATACATGCATACACTTGGTATTTTCTCATTGGCAGTTAAAAAGAAAGGTCAAAGAAAAAACTGCCAATTAAAAACCGTCACTTCATCCCCTGGAAAAAAACCCATGTTACTGACCCTATTGGTTCAGCTTTATTCAAAAGACAATTGGAAGCCTCATCTAGATGGCGGAGTAAAGGCCATGGCTCATCCTCCAACATGGATGTCATTTAAGCATGCATCCTAACACAATCAAATTAGCCCAGTCTTCTGTGCACCGAACATATGCGTGTACTTGACAAATTGCATGAAAATGTCACGAAAGCACAAACCTCAACAAGAATATTGGAACTTGAACTTAATTATGAATTATGACATAACGAATATAGAATGTCAACACATAAAAATGATCAAGCAGACCCCAAAATTTTTCCATAAATAGGGTTATTTAGACAATAATTAAAGGGTTGAGAATCTAAGCGTTAGAATAACAAATGATGAAAAATCTTAAAGATTTTAGAAGTCACTTCGGATCAAGACAAAGTTAGGGTCTACATTCTTGGAAATCTTGGTATTTCTCCAATTGAATTGCATTTTTCAGCCAAAATAACACCTAAAACTTCCTTTTTCTTCCTTAAACCAAAATTTCATCCAAAAACACATCCAATCCCTTCCCACAAAAAAAAGGAAAAAAAAAAGTGACCTTGTAAAAATTGCATTTGAAAACTCTACCGTTGGCATGATAAAACAATTTTCGCTTTTTTGAAGTCTACAATTTATCGCCATCTATTGGAAATCGTACAAAAACCACAAGAAGAACACACGTAAGGAATATAAAAAGTTAGGAACAATGAGTGGAAACGAATTAAGCAGTGATAAATATCCAAGGAATGAAAATGAAGGTCCTACTATTTTAAAAGAAACACATAGAAACGAAGATGCAAGAAATCAAGAAGATTGTCCAGGCTAACTAAAATTGTCGTCGATATGGCTGCTAATATGCAACAATTTATTGAAGATAATGTGACCGTAAGGTAGTTCATATAGCAACTAGGCAAAACAGCCCTACTTCCTAGGAAGGATGAAAGCACGAGTAGGGTTGGAGGCCCACCAAGATAGCAAATGTCATATTTTTCTTATCGATAGCTCAACCTCTATTGACCAATCACGTATAGAGAGACAAGCAACCCATCGTGAGGGAGAGCAAAGACCTTTAATGTCCATTAGTGTATTCAATAGGCTAGAAGGTGTTGAGGTTATTCCTAATAAGCCTCTTAGAGAGTTTGATAGAAGAGCTAGGAGGGGCATGTTTTTCCATGCGCTCCAGTGAAGGGAATGGGGTACATACGACTAAGACCAAAAGAAGTGGATGACAATGAGGAATATGCTCCATTCACCTAATGATTAAGGAATTGGGAAGTCCCCGAAAGTTTTTCATGCCAAAAATGTATAACTAACTTGGATAGGAGACCTCATCAATCAAGTCTAATAGTGCAACAACATGAACTTCATGGAGTAACTCTGGCACGAAAATGTGAAGGCTTCCATGTTATGCTTCCAAGAGGGGTTATGAAGTAGAATAACAGCTAACATCAAATAGCATCGGCTGACCTTACCTTAGGAACCAATTCATCCATATATTCACTGTAGGAACATCTGATTAGACTCTGGCAAGAAGGATCCTTGACATGAGGCAGGACCCTATACAAACTTTGCATAATTATCTTAGTCGTTTCATCTCGAAAATGGTGGAAGTGAAAAGCATACCACACGATACAACTTTCCGAGCTTGATGTCCAATTTAGATAAGACCACTCTTTTTTAGATGGACGTCCACAATTGAGCACTCAAGACGTATGATGACTTAGTGAATTTATTAAATATGAAATCTATGCAGGAAATAGATGAAACATGCAGTAACCTAAATGGCAATCCAAAATCTAAGCATTAGAAACAGTAAAATTATCAAACTCGTTCATTTCATATAAATATGATATTCGAACTTGAGGATTAATGTTACATTGGGAGTGACAATCAGGTCGAGCGACTCATTGACTTACTCTCTCGACTTATATGGGCTCGACCCAGGGCTGTTCAGACCAAGCTCAAAAACATTTAGGCGAGGTGTCACTCATCGGCTTAGTCACTCGACTTGTCTGGGCTTGACCCAGGGCTGTTCGAATCGAGCTAAAAAAATTGGCTCGTCGCTTGGACGAACAGCTCGTGGGCTGTTGTTTTAAAATGTAACCAAATGGTCACAAGAAAAAATGCATTTTGCAACATGCAAAATGCAACATTCATTAATTGCATGTTGTTAAAAGGGATCTATCGCAACATTCATCAAGTGTATGTTGCTATTGGTTGACAAAATTGAGTTTTGACAACGTTTTTCTAATGAATGTTGCCAATACACCCTTTTGCAACGTTCGCGGTTCGTTGTCTTTAATTATTTTTTTTTACAACGTGCAATGCGCGTTGCTGTTAACTTTTTGCAAAGTGCAATGCACGTTGCCGTAAATTAGTTTTAGCAACAAGCAACGTGCGTTGCCATTATAAATTTTAGCAATGCGCATTTAAACGTTGTCATTAATTTTTTTGGCTGTTAACTTTTAGCAACGATCAACGCGCGTTGTCGTAAATTAGTTTTAGCAACAGGCATAGCGTGTTGCCGTTAGATGTTTGAGCAACGCTCTGTGCACGTTGCTATTAACTGTTTCTCAATGTGCTTTGCGCGTTGCCATTAACTTTTTGGGCCCAACCACGAAAGGCCCAAATTTTTTTTTAGTTTCCCCTCTTACCAGCTCGACCAAGAAAAAAGCCCAATAGCCCAATCAACACATTAACACCCTTACAACTAGAGGTGTCAATCCGGGTGGTTCGGGTTGGGTCAGCCAGCCAACATGTGAGCCTGGTAACGGTCCGCGTGAAAAAATGCCCGCTCGCTGCGGGTTTTTGGCCGGTTACGGGTCGGCCCACAATTTTGGACTACAACTCAGGCCCGCCCGCTGACTCATCCGGGTCGAGCCCATGCGGGTTACGGGTCGCGCGGGTCGCAGTTCGTTCCGGTTTGGCCCGTATGATTGTATAAATAAAATTATAAAAATATAGAATTTTTCATATTTATAACAAAAAATATATATATTTTTTTGTTAAATGTAAACTAAGAATTGAACAAAATGATAAATTCATAATTATATCAAGAAATTTTTACATAGAATTCAAATTTAATGTTACATGAATTATTTATAACTTTGCAAACTTAAATTTAACTTAAACAAATAACAACTATATCAAAATGCATGTCTAATTATTATTATTAAACATTTATAGCATAAGTACATCCCAACTAGGTTGGCACCTACTTTTACTATAATTTATAGTTTAAGTACTTCTCAACTAGGTTGGCACCTACTTAACTATAATTTAGTTGTTCAAAAATTATATATTTTTTTTTCAATCAATCTTCAGGAATTGCAAGATTTTTGAAGTCTTCAGCAATATCATCAATAATTTTATCTTATATCCTTCGATCCGCGAATATCCAATCTTTCACGCATATGAGAGCTTCCAAAATATCTTCTTTAAGTCTAGATCTTCTTTCGTCCAATATCCTGTTACCTGCATTAAAAGCAGACTCGGATGCCACTGTTGAAACTGGAACTGTTAGTAGATCTCGTGCCATTTTAGATAATATAGGATACTATCGCTCATTTAATTTCCACCATCGTAAAATATCTAATTTATCCACTTCATCTTTAGGTATTACACTATAATGATTAAATTGATAATATCTTTCTAATTCAGTAGGTGTGGTATTTGGATTTGCAGTTGAAGTTGTAGATGAAGAACCAAGAATATTACGTTTCTTAGCTATTATGGAGAAAAAAGAAGATTTGCCTTTCGAAGTTGTACTAGACTTTGTAGAAGAAGAAATATTTTCATTGTTACCATATTTAATAAAATAATCGTTATACATTTCATTAATAAAAGTATCCAATTGTCGATTTGTAATATTTATGTTAAAAGCTAATGTATCAGAAAGTGATTCTAAAGCACAATGAACACCAAACAACTTAATGCGAGGATCCATTACAACTGCCACTGGAAAGATTAGTGGCATGTTTTCATAATATTTTTTAAACTTTTCCTCCATTGAGTAAATAATTTGAAAGAAAAATGGATCGTCTCTAAATGATGAAAACTGTTCATCAATTTCTACTAATTGTAAAAGTACAAGATTACCAGTTAACTCCAGAACTAACTTTTGTTGCCTTATAAAAAGGTTTCAAAAATTTCATAACTTGAAATGCTTTTTCCCATTTCGAATCAGTTATATAAAATTGACTTTACTTTGAATTAACAAATGCATTAATAGCATTAGTATAGCCAACACACGATTTTAACATTAAAAATGTTGAATTCCATCTATTAGGAACATCATCAACAAATTTTCTTCTTCTCAATCCAAAATTTTTACAAATTTTTGCAAATTCTTGTTGTCTAGAATCTGAACAAGAAATATAATTAATATATTCCCTAATTATACTTATTTGTGGTGTTATTAATTTCAAACCATCTTACACAACTAAATTATATATATGACAAATACAACGCATGTGAAATAATTTATGATCATATAGGGGTCTAACCGCCCTAATTAAAAGCTCAATACAAGCATTATTAGCATTTGCATTATCAAAAGTAACACTAAATAGCTTATTTAACACACCAAATTCATTAAAAACTTGTAATAAATTTTCACACAAATTTACACCATTATGTGGATATTCAAGTAAACGAAAAACAATAATACTCTTATGCAATAACCAATTATTATCAATGAAATGTGCTGTAACACAAACATGACCATTATGATTTCGTCCAGACCAATAATCAGACGTGAAACACATTGTTACACCTCATCCCTTTTATAGTCAAAGTCAATGCCAAATTAGAATTAAATTGAATAAAAGATTTCTTGCGGGGTCTAATTGGTAATTACTAATACTTGAAGGGGTAGTAATACTATATGTAGGAATTTAGGGAGTTAGTATATGTTATTAGAAATGAAATGGCTAAATAGAGTATGGCAAGAAGATGGGGACTTAACCTTGCAATTTGGCCATAGTTAGCAATTCTTTTGACTTTATCTAGTCCATTCTATTTCTTTGGGACTAAGGCAGTGAGGGAACAGAGACAAACCGACAGAGAGGGAAAAAAAGAGAGGGAAAGGAAAGGAAAAAAAAAAAGAGGGAAGAAGAGAAGAAAAAGGGAAGGGAAAAGGCTACCATCTCCAAATTCTTTATCAATTCTTGAAGGTAAGCCTAAATTTTATTTATTTCATAATGATTTTAGATTTTAGGGTTTTTAGAAATTTTCCCTAAATTCGAAATTGAGCCAAGAATGAGAAGTTATTGATGTTTATTTGAGATTTTAAGTAGGAGTATAACAAAAAAAAGTGTTCAATTGAAGATCTTAGTTTAGGAAAGTAGAGATTTGGAAACGGGTTTGTCAAATACATACATGTTCTTTGATTTTCCTATGAGTATATGATGCTACATACTTAAATTAAGGATTTGAGATTGGAATTTTTCACTTTTTTAGCAACTTCGGACAAAATCATATGCAAATGCTATTTTTGAAATTAGTTTCAGAAAGTGCTATTTTTGTCAATAGTTTGCAGTAATTTTCAGCATATTAAAACAGGTGACAGATTTCTAAATTTTGGAATTTTAGTGCTGTTTTTGTCAAAACTTGATTTTTCTCAAATTTTTCAAGTTTAATGAAACTAAATGATAAATATTTCTGTATTGCGAGAAGGACTCATGGTGATTTTTACTATCTAATGCTATATTATGAACTGTTAAGTGATTTTCCACTTATTGTCGATAAAAATTTATAGATTGAAATGTATAATTATTTCGAAACTTCTCCACTCACTGAGTTATCAACTCATATATTTTCCCACTATTTTCTTATCAGGTGGCAGTTGAGTTTTGGCCATCTGGTGGAGTTGAGCCTGAATTTTGGACCTCCGACGAATTAAGCTAGTATGACTCTTTTTCTAGGGCATGTAGTCAGTGTTTTGGGACACGTGCATTTTTCTATGTCATGGCACGTCACTTGTAAATAGTTAGATGGGCTCGTTATGTATTTGTATCCATATGTAGAGTTGATGTTATTTTCGTGGTAAAAGTATTGGGAATTCGGCTTATCTCTATACTGTGGTATATATTCATGAGTTAGTATTGGCATGGTACTATTGTTGGGAGTTGTATAAAAGTGTTTACATGTTGGTTAGTTCAGAATACAAGGGAGATAATGCCAAATTTTTTATTAAAATAAGTTATATGTTTCACATTGTCGTAGCCTTGATGGTGGGTCCAACTTTTAGTTGGTATCCATCATTGGCGCACGTCACACTCCGAGTCCACTAACTTTATCTGGGGTGGGGCGTGTCACACATAATTCCATCAATTTTTTTAAGTTCATTTTTTAAATTCTCAGCCATTGTATGAAATAATTTCTTAGAATCAAAACGAGCAGTATTTCTACTTACACTCCTGTAAGAAGGTTGAATGTACTTTTGCAGGAACTCTTCAAAATATTGATCTTCTGTAAATGTGAAGGGCATCTCACGAGCTACTAAAAATTTCGACATCCCAACTCGCATTCGTTCCTGCGAATAAACAAAATTAGTAAAAGTGACTGATCCACTAGCATTAGTAAAACCAGTAATTTGAGTTTGTCTAGAATCCAAATATCCTGTTTCATTTAGATGTTACTCTTTGTGTCCCCGTAGCGTGCCGGTGCCTTAACCGTATCTCTAGACATAATCTTTTTTACAGATATTGCATACTGCTTTTCCATCCTTTTCATTTACTGTAAACATTTGCCACACATCTGATGTTTATTTTTTTCCTTGAATTTTGAGATGATCCAACTTCTACAACATTATCATCTTCTAAATTTATTGGAGAGCAACTATCATTGGAAATAGGATTTTGAGAAGAAGAATCGCGAGAATCCATAATATAGTAGGATTTTAAAATTTAGTAGTGACTAGTGAGAATTGAGAAGAAAGAAATATAATCAAGATGATGATGATATTTACAATTGAATAATTGTAATTGTAGTAAGGTAGTAACAAATATGAACTATGAAGTATAAATGTATAATAACTAATGAGAGGGTATTGTAAAAATAATTGTAAAAATAAATTGAAATTTATAGATGAGGGGGATAATATTACCGTTAGAAAATTTATATTACCACTAGTTAAAATAAAAAAAAAAAAATTGACCATGGCCTGCATGGCTTACTGCAGGCGTAGCCTGCTGTAGCAGGCACGCCTGCTGTTTGGGGGAGAGAGCCAACCCCTTTTTTTGAATTTCTTTTATTTTTATTTTTTCAATTTTTTTTGTTTGGCTCTCTCGCCTCCTTTTTTTTTTTTTTTAAATTTTTGCTTTATTTTTTTTTTCAACCCGTGGCCCGTGGGGGTGCAACCCGCGAAGCCCGCGGGTTACACCGACTTGGCCCGTGAACCGCCCACATGGGTCACGAGTCGGCCCGCGATCCCGATTTTCACGGGTCATGGCCGGCCCATCCGTCTTGACACCTCTACTTACAACCCAAACCCTTCCCAGCTTACATCAAAATCCATTTTCATTTCAATTGAAATCCCACATGGCATACCCACTCCTTCCTCCGCCGCCTCCGCTCGTATGCTCCTCCCACCCAGTCTCGCCTCCGCTCGCCTGCTCTTTGCAGTTCACACAAATCACAATCTCTCTCGTCTTCATTCTTCACGCCGTCTGCAGTCCTATCGTCGACAGCAGGTTTGGCTCCCATCATTTTCTCTCAAATAGCCGACAGCGATCTTCGCTTTTAGTTGCCGGTCCGCCAGCATGCTACGCTGCTGCCTGCATTCCCGTTCTTTGTATCGTCCATCTGCCACCAACGTGCAATGCCACTTCCTGCATCCCCGCTCTTTGTATCGTCTGCCTGGTGCTGCCCCTAACAAAGGTATATGTAATTGTATGTCTTTATGAACGAACTGTGAGGTTATTTGAGTTTAGGGTAAAACAAAATTCTGCATTTGGGCTTTGCTTATTTTTCGAATTTGATTTTTGAAATTTGCTTATTTTGGTTATCTCCAGCTTGCTTTCTCTTACAATGATATTGTCTTTTCGACATGATTTCAAATAAGAATGAAAATTGATATGTATTTTGTTCTTTTACAGCATTCATGATCTGGGTTTCACTTATTTTGTCCAAGAAATCATTTTGATTTTATACATTCACCTGTAAAATCCCCTATTTGTATTTTTAATGTTCTTTAATGAGCAATTGGCATTCTTATGCTGAATGGAATAGTTGTTCAGCTTAGTAGACTCTGGTGTTGATTTGTTTGTATGTGTGTGTAATTGTTGAGTGTGTGTGTGCGCGCGCGCATCATCATTTGTTAAACCATGTACCTTGTCTTTGATTTTCCTAAAAAGTTGCTATACACATAAAACAATGATTTTTGAAGCAATTTCGTCCATCAAGGAGCCCATTGGATCCAATAGTGGTGCCTCCAGTTTCAGCTGAAAGATCTCTGATATTTGCCATAATTTGCATAATTCTAAGATCTTCATTCTTCAGTATACTTATTATTTTTTTACTTCACTTACCAGGCTGCTGTTGAGATTACCTGATGGAAATGTGGCAATTGATTCTTTCCACCAGTTTGCAGAAGTTAAGTGGTTGCGGGACAAGCCGCTTTCACGATTTGAGGATGCACAGTGGCTTCTAAAATTGATCTCATATCCTCATGGGTAGGACAAAAACTTCTCGCTACTGATGTGGCAAGAGAACCTTAGTTATGGTTATCTGAATTTATGATCGTTTGAAACAATCATAACTAATCAACAGTAAGAAATTTATATCTTGCCCACTGGGCAGGAGATCAAGACTGTATTCTACTAATTAAACCACACATCTAGTTAAATAAACAAAAAATATACTTGTCTGCGTATATTTGTAAAATTTACTATTAGCACTAAAAGCGACGAGGTGGTTAATAATATTTATAATCTTCTTTACTATATTTTTAAGAATAATTATATCAAGTGAAACCTACCAAAGATGCTACATGAATTATTTCATAGTTTATCATTCATTGAAAAGGCCCAAGCCACACACAATATTAGAACAAGATACAAAGATTCAATAAAATACAGAAAGTAAAAGTTGCAGAAAATCAAAATGAACACAGGATATGTTTTTGGCCTAAGCCCCGGAGGTTCGGCGACCAGATCTAACGCCTACATCCCCCGTTGAGCATCCAAATAATGGATATTGCTCGGTTGCACTAACAAGCCAAAAATATGGCAACAACAGTTACAAGATTTGTACAAAGCTGAAAGTAACAGACACTTATCTTTTCAGCCTTCGATCGATCTTCCCTTACAGCACAAAATAAGACCAGATCTTCCCTTACAGCACAAAATAAGACCAGATCACACAAGATCTGTCAAACCACTCATTCACTGCTCGAATCACAAAAGACTCAGCACAACAATCACTCAAAGACTCAACACTTCCTCCTAAACAGAAGATCTACTTTGAGAGTATGCAGTTTACAATAATCAGAATGTAAACCCTAAAGAATGAGTCAATTCTCTCTACACAGACGAAGAGCCAACCCTAGAAAAATGAGAGAGAATGAAAGACCAACGGGAATGAATCGAAGAATGAGGCGTCCCCTGGAAGATAAGTAGTAGAAGTCTCTAGAATATCATCCAACGGCCAAGTAAGGTGCCAAGTGTCAACAATCCAGCCATAGCACCTTAATAATAAAAGTGTCATTCCAAGTAACACGTTTTTAGCCAATTGTTGGAAGCACACTTTCAGCCAGCCATGGTCATAGGTTCGAATCTCAACAATCTCCACCTTGCTTTCAACAATTAGGTTAGTGCAGCCAAGAGCAACTTCACTGATTATTTTTCATTTGCTCTAAGTACCTGTTAAACATTACATAGCATCAATAGATAATAACTTCAAACAGTTAAGAAACTTATTCAAAGGTATTATCTTTGTCCCCATATCAGAAGGGTTAACCTGAGTAGGAATTTTACCAATTTTCATAACTCCTTTTGATATAACATCTCTAATAAAGTGATATTTGATGTCTATATGCTTAGTTCTATCATGGAACATGGGATTTTTGCTTAAGTGTATTGCACTTTGATTATCAGAATACAGAATTGGATTCTCATCAACAAAACCAAGTTCATTTAACAATCTACTAAGCCATATTCCTTCTTTAACAAAGATTCGAAGCGGCTATGTATTCTGCCGAGTGAAGATAGGGCAACAATCTTTTGCAATTGGGATTTCCAGCTTATGGCAGTATCACACAAAGTAAAGAAATAAGCAGAAGTGGACTTCCTATTGTCCCTGTCCTCAGCAAAATCAGAATCTGTAAAACCCTTTAGCATAATTCCCCTTTTATCAAATTTAAACACAAGTCCTAAATTTAAAGTACCTCTGAGGTATCTTAACAGCCATTTCAAAGCATTCCAGTGTTCTTCACCAGGATTACCCATAAACCTACTAAGTATACTAATACTATGTGCAAGGTCAGGTCTGGTGCAAACCATAAGATACATGACTGAGCCAATAACATTTGCATATGGGACTTTTGACATTCTATCATATTCTTCATCAGTTTTAGGACAAAAATCAGATGACAGTTTAAAATGATTAGAAAGAGGTAGTGTTACAGGTTTACATTCAAACATGTTAAATCTTTTCAGAAGTTTAACAATATAGTCATGTTGATGCAAAAATAACATGTCCTTATTTCTATCTCTCAAGATTTGCATGCCAAGGATTTTTTTTAGCTTGACCAAGATCCTTCATATCAAATTCAGACTTTAACATACATTTGATATCATCAATTTCAGACTTATTGCAGCTAGCAAGTAACATGTCATCAACATATAGTACCAAGTATAGGGAATTCTTACCTCCATCACCTTTATAGTACAGACAAACATCATAATTGCTTCTTTGAAAACCATGTTTCAAGACAAAGGTGTCAAACCTTTTATACCATTGCCTAGGGGCTTGTTTTAGCCCATAGAGAGATTTTTTCAATAGGCAAACAACATTTTCAGGATTTCCATTAACAAAACCAACAGGCTGTCTCATATATATCTTTTCATCTAAATCACCATAGAGAAAAGCAGTTTTAACATCTAATTGATCAAGTTCCCATTTAAATTGAACAACAAGAGCAAGTATACATCTAATGGTGGTATATTTAACAACAGGAGAGAATATTTTAGTGTAATCAACACCTTCTTTCTGTGTAAAACCTTTTGCTACTAATCTAGCTTTATATCTTACACTGTCATTATCTCCTTCACCTTCTTTTATTTTGAAAATCCACTTGCAGTCAATCAGTTTTTGGCCTTTAGGTCTTTTAACCAATTCCCAGGTTTTATTTTTAAGTAGAGAATTCATCTCATCATCCATAGCAGCCTTCCAACACACAGAATCTTTACAGTTTATAGCATCATCATAAGAATCAGGTTCACTTTCAGATTTATCTTGGTAAGTAAATAATGAAACAAACTCATCATTATCAAATCTAACAGGTGGTCTAATCTGCCTTCTTTCTCTATCTCTTGTGAGTTGATAGTCATCAAGAGGTGTGTCAGGTAAATCAAATTGTTCTTCAGATTCAGAAAAATTATCAATTTCAACAGGCAAATTATTATTATTAGGAACAGAATCATCATCATCAGCAAATGCAGGTGGAACATTATTAACAACAGAAGACTCCACCTCAATTTGAACATCATTGTCATCCAGGATATTTTCTTTTCCTTCTAAACATGGCATAATAGATTCATTGAAGACAACATCTCTTCTTACAATTACCCTATAGCCTTTTTCATTTTTAACCCATAGTCTGTAACCCTTAACATTTTCTCCATACCCCAAGAAGACACATTTAAGTGATCTAGGTTCTAAATTTCCAATATTTTGGTGAGCATATGCAGCACAGCCAAATATTTTTAAATGAGAGTAGTTAACAGGATTTTTAGACCATACAGTTTCAGGGACATCAAAATTCAAAGCACTAGAAGGTGTTCTGTTCACAAGATATGCAGCAGTTTTTACAGCCTCCCCCCAAAACAATTTAGGCAGACCAGAACTCAGGAGCATGCATCTGACTTTATTTAATAAAGTCCTATTCATTCTTTCAGCTATGCCATTTTGTTGTGGAGTGTAAACTACTGTTTTATGTCTAAGAATGCCATTTTCTTTACAGAAATTATCAAACTCATAGTTGCAAAATTCCAAACCATTATCTGTTCTTAGAGTTTTTATCTTATGATCAGTTTGGTTTTCTATTTGTGTTTTCCAATCTTTGAAAACAGAAAAAGTTTCATCTTTAGATTTTAATAAGAAAACCCAAATTTTTCTAGAAAAATCATCAATGATCAAGAGATAATATCTAAAACCAGATAATGTACACACAGAGGCAGGACCCCAAAGATCAGAATGCAAATATTCAAGTATTTGTTTGGACTTATGAGTTCCAGGTAAGAAGGGTAACTTAACTTGCTTTCCAATAATACATTGTTCACATGCACCAAGATCACCAATGTTTTGTTTTCCAAAAACTCCTTTATTTTGTAAAGATTTCAAACTTTTCTTGCCAATATGGCCAAGTCTTTCATGCCACAGTTTGGCCAAAAAGAAATTGTCAGATAAGGCAGCTGCAGTTAAACCAAGTAAAGGCTTTGCATTTAAGAAATAAAGACCATGTCTCTTAGGGGCATTTATTACTAAGTCAGATCCCCTAAGAATTTCAATATGTCCTTGACCCAATTTTATGTTAAACTCCATGTCATCCAACATTCCTAGAGACACCAAGTTTCTCTCTAATTCAGGTACATATCTAGTCTCCTTTAAGAAGAGAACCTTCCCAGTTTCAAGGAGCAGTTTAATAGTACCAATTCCTTTTACTTTACAAGTCATATTATTTCCCATAATAACCTGCCCCCCAGAGGTGGCTTCAAAATCAAGAAAATAGTTTTTATATGGGCACATATGGAAAGAACATCCAGAATCCAAAATCCACTCATCACTCAGCCTCTTCTCATTATGGACAAGAACTAAACCATTTTCAGAATCAATCTTATTATAGGCTAAGGCAGCATTTCCATCAGTGAAGCTTTTATCTTTTGCTTCATTCTTTTTCTTGTAACCATCTTTGATAAAATGACCTATCTTACCACAATGAAAACATTTCTTGCCCTTTGCCTTATTCTGAGATTTATTTCTATCATTCCATTTGGTTCTGTTTTCATTTGAGAACTTAGAGTGAAAGTTAGGTCTACTAAACCCTTTACCCCTAGCAAGAAGGTTTTCTCCATTATGACTCCTATTTTCAGATTTAATCTCTAAGGCCTTATTTCTTAAAGCACTAATGATATCATCAGTAGTGATCTCAGCCCTACCATATTCAAGAGCAACCTTGATGTCTCTATATTTGTCACTAATGGAGTTTAACAAAACTACAGCCAACTGATATTTTGAAAGTTTTTCATCACAGTTGGCTAAGTCAATGGTCAGTTTAGTAAATTTGTTTAAGTTTTCATCCAAGTCAACAGAGGGATCCATTTTAAAAGAAAACAATTGTTTTAACAGAAAACATTTGTAATGGATAGTCTTAGTTACATATTTGGATTGAAGTTTAGTCCACAGTTCAGAAGCAGTATTGGTTTCACCTATTTCTCTAACTACATTGTCAGATAAGTACAAGAAAATAGTACTCCATGCAACCTCTTCAAGTTCAATTTTCTTAGCAGGTGGTAAGTCTGCAGGCCAACTATCATCAAGTGCTCTAGCTACTCTCATTTGCATTAAAATAGCTTTCATCTTTTGACACCACATATTAAAATCACATTTGCCATCAAATTGTGGTACATCAAACTTAGCAGTGGCCATGTGTAAAACACGTATGATGCACAAATAGGAAGTTCAAGATAGTAAAGAACACTTAGACAGTTTGCAACAATTTCAGCAACCCAAGAAATCACAGTATCACACGTGGTAATACAAAATATCAGGCATCAATCAGATATATCACAGGAACACACAGAACAAGCTCAATTAAAGAACACAACAGAGATCATATTCTATGTTTCACAGATCACTTCAGCAAGATTCCCCAGAAAAACACACCCAAACTTGATTTATCTCAGATTCCAGAAGCCTCGCAGGAGCTTCGGGACAAAGATTAGTCTCAAGGGGGTTTCAACGGTGTTTTTGGTAAATCAAGGGTATGATCAAGAAACCCTAAGAAATTAAGAATTTACAGAGATAAAAGAAAAGATCTCACCCAACGAGTTAGCAAGAACTCGAATTCTTTTACTGACTTTTAGCAGTTCCAAAAATTTTGATCTACAATAGATCAGACCTTTCCACGAAGATCCAGGTATCTTGTTCTTTCAGTTCCAGGCTCTGATACCACTGAAAAGGCCCAAGCCACACACAATATTAGAACAAGATACAAAGATTCAACAAAATACAGAAAGTAAAAGTTGCAGAAAATCAAAATGAACACAGGATATGTTTTTGGCCTAAGCCCCGGCGGTTCGGCGACTAGATCTAACGCATACATCCCCCGTTGAGCATCCAAATAATGGATATTGCTCGGTTGCACTAACAAGCCAAAAATATGGCAACAACAGTTACAAGATTTGTACAAAGCTGAAAGTAACAGACACTTATCTTTTCAGCCTTCGATCGATCTTCCCTTACAGCACAAAATAAGACCAGATCACACAAGATCTGTCAAACCACTCATTCACTGCTCGAATCACAAAAGACTCAGCACAACAATCACTCAAAGACTCAACACTTCCTCCTAAACAGAAGATCTACTTTGAGAGTATGCAGTTTACAATAATCAGAATGTAAACCCTAAAGAATGAGTCAATTCTCTCTACACAGACGAAGAGCCAACCCTTGAAAAATGAGAGAGAATGAAAGACCAACGGGAATGAATCGAAGAATGAGGCGTCCCCTGGAAGATAAGTAGTAGAAGTCTCTAGAATATCATCCAACGGCCAAGTGAGGTGCCAAGTGTCAACAATCCAGCCATAGCACCTTAATAATAAAAGTGTCATTCCAAGTAACACGTTTTTAGCCAATTGTTGGAAGCACACTTTCAGCCAGCCATGGTCATAGGTTCGAATCTCAACATTCATGATTTAGTCACGGTTTTCCTCTTGAAATATTTATTTGTTGGCAATGATTTCAAATCTTCTTACTTGTTGGCCATGAATTCGATTCTCTTTAAAGATGTGTAGATGCTATTCTAGTTTTAGTGTGCTTTTGATGAAAACATTTAAATTCATGTGAAAGAGAGTGTACACGCTTCAAGAAAACATTTACATTCATATGAAAGAGCATGTGCATGCTTCAAGAAAGAGCTTTGAATTATATTTTAGAGAGTCCGTAATTAGCATATGGTTTTGGTAACTTTCTAAGGGAGAAATGAGAATGATCTATTAAGCACAAATACACATACACAAAAACACGCACAAAAACCTGTTATATTTTTTTTCGTGTTTACGAACATGGGCGGACCTGGGGGGCTGGTGCCCCCCCTAAATTTTTTATTTTTATTTTTTTTAATAATGAAAGAAAAATGAATCTACATTCATTTCAAACCGAGTCGGGCCTCTCTAATGCTTGACGGAAGTTTGTAATTTTCTTTAAGTTTCCTTTACAATTTCATTCCACTTGAATTCAATTAATATATGTATAATACTGCGGCTGGCATTTGATAATAGGGAATGGGTTGGAGAGCGAGTCGAGCCTCTCAAATGTTCAATCAAACTTTGTAATTTCCTTTAAGTTTCCTTTGCAATTCCACTCCAGTTTACATTTAAGAAATGTACATATAAATCTGTGGCTGAGATTCTATCAAAGTTTGTATAGCTCCTGATGACCATGATTGTATACTCAATTTCTTTGTTGATTTAAATTATGAAACTACATTAAATTTTTCTCTATTTCTCACTTTAATTATAGAACGTTATCAAATTATGAGAACACGTAGAGAATAATTGTAATAAAATATCTCTTACTTTAATTTTTTCGTCACTTTTTGAATGTTTGATTATGCACCCAACATTAAAAGTCTGCGTCCGCTCCTGTTTACGAATAGATATGGGAAGCAAATTTGAAACATTTTATGTACTTTAATCAGGTTTCAAGATTTGTAAAAGATTATTATTGAATTCCATATACACGTGATTAAAACAATAATTAACGTTAATCTATGCAGAGAAATTCATATTTGTCTTATAACATTTTACTTATTTTCACGCATATACAAGTCATCCATTTCTCCTCAGCACATAAATCACATTGTTGCTCATTTTGCTTAACCAAGTTTTTTTTTTTTTTTTTATTTAAACATTTCACTTTCTAGCATTGACATACAAAAGCCGTGCAACTTTAATTAATGTTTATAAACAAGAACACATTACATTTTCATACAACTTATTATATAATATAATAATTTGTAAAAATTGTATTAATCAATGTGACAACTGATCTTAATACAGTACATCGGATCCGATCTTCCAAATATTTAACATCATAGAAAAACATTGGCTGGATTCCAACTTGTCAATTGAAGATTTTAATTGCCCCATCAAAACCCTCAATTGACAAGTTGAGTAATAATATTCCCCAAATTAATTGCCCCATCAACTACCACTTTCTTGTGCACACTATTCTCCTACCCTACCCTACCTTCAATATTCAATTTTGATATGTATATATTAATTAAGTGCATAAATAAATTAATTTCAGTGTTTAAATTATTATATAATTACCGTGCATAATTGCTTGCTTGTTTATTTTTAATTGTATATGCTTGTTTTGGTGCTAGTTTTTTATTTAAAATAGTTTTAAAAGGAGTAAATTTAATCTCATTTTTTTGAATCCAATAAAATAGGAAAATTTAGAAAAAATTTAATGGTCTCAATTCGTTTAATTTCTCAAGTTACAAATTTAATCAATTTTTCTTTTAAGGATAAGTCTGAACCATGGGTACTCTAACCTAGAGGTATAACTATCGTTGTGTTACGATTCATTATCTATGAGCGACTACAAGGGCGAATTCAAGACTAGACCAAAAAAATTTTAAGTTGGATTAATAAATACATAAAAATTAGAAAGTAAAAGATTTAATTGGCTGGAAGATGGCCTAAATCTGCCATTGGGTGACTATATTATCACTAATATTGTAGTAACACTTTCTAATTTTGTTAAACGTTTTTGATCATTGTTTATTGTAACATTTTTAATTGCAAAAGTTCCTTGTGGACAAGATTTCCAAATATTTGAATTTGTATATAAAATACCTACTCTTAATTTTGAAAACACTCTCATGATGATGCCAATGTGTTTAATGGTATCAATAAATTTAATACGTGGGCACAATGATACAAAGTTGGCAAAATCAACAAGTATTAGGTCTGGACATCGGATAGATCAATCACCGATTATATTTCGAGTATTCAATAAATGGAAAAATTCGGCTCCTTGTAATTATTGATACCAAACCCAAATTCAAACCGTCGGTTTTGGTTCAAATTTGATTCCAGCTAAAAAAATTTCAAAAAGTTAAGAAGTCCAATTACATGACTCAAGATGGTGGAAACTAAATATAAAAAAAAAGGGAAGAAAATTAAAATATCAAGAAGTAAATTACAGTTCGAGAACAAATAATTTTTTCTTGATAAATCTTATTTGATTCATAAGTGGGGCATGATAGAGCCTATAATTTAATTATGGATAATACTTAAAGTCTTCTAGTCCTAAAACGAATTGACGTTAAAAAAAAATTAAAAAAAATCGATACATAACTATGTAATATCACGAAATTGCAGTCCCCACATTAAACTCGCTCTGTTTGAATATAAATGAAAAATTATATTTCAATAAAGAATTATGAACACAGGATAATCAAAAAGTTACAACACAGTGTAAGTTATAAATATATCAAGTTCAATTACCACGCGTTAAAAATTTAAAAAACCACTTTTATAAACAATACAAGAAAATAAAAGGCCGAAATTGCAAAAAATGAACACTTTGATTCAACAACTAATTACACCACAACTCAACCTTTGATTTATAGGATGCCCAAATCATATACTAACCTCTGAAATGCAACAATCTAATTTGAAGCTAGATGTAAAAAAAAAAAAAAGGGAGCTAGTCTTGATTTCTTAAGGTTAGATATTAGAATTTTATACAAATCACTACATAAATAATGGTTTTTAGATTTTGTATTTTTTTCACTTAGCCTATAAATAGTAAAAAATAAAAAATTATATTAAAAAACCCGTTCAATTCAGGAACTCCATGATTGTGTTTTAAGATCCAAGAATCAATCCAGACCCAGTCGAATTCTTGATTCTCGATTTCGGTTTCTAATTTTTTTTTTTGGAACCGGACAGGACTGGAACCTCGGGCTCAGTTTCGATTTTGTTTTAGGTTTCGGTTGTGGTTCCGATTAAAATGTCTAGACCTAACTGCCATTGAAGTTGTACTATTCTTTATTTGTGAAGAAAGTTGGGGAATATGTAAAAGAAGTTTATAAAAAAATTAGGGTTGAAATCGGCTCTATTTAAAGCACATTTTTTAACTTCTGCAATCAACGAGTTCCATCCTACCTATTTTATATTAATTTTCACGAAGATGCTATATGCTATTTCATAGTTTATTGTTCATGATGGGTAATGCTAGTGGTACATCACCACTAACATAAGGGTCTACATAATGGACATCTGTCGCTCTTTCATTGGAGGGAGGGTTGGTGGGGTCGGCACTCCCTCCAATGAGAGGGTGCCGGGTGTCCATTATGGATACCTTGATGTACAAGGTGATGTACAACAAGAATTATCCATTCATGATTTAGGCACGGTATTCCTCTATAAATATTTATGCGTTGGCCATGATTTCAAATCTTCTTACTTGTTGGCCATGATTTCGATTCTCTTCGAGCTTGAGTGTGCATTTGATGATAACATTTAAATTAATGTGAAATAGCAAGTACATGTATCAAGAAAGAGCTCTGAATATTCCTTCTATTTTGCTCCTGACATAGTTGCTGCTTCAGATTCGGAAGGAAAAAGTGCTGTTAAATTTATACCATCCGTTATTTCATATGCGACGACGTATCAAAACGCATTCATTCGTACAAGAAGGGGATTTGATATAGTATCGAAAAATCAAAGGCAAGCAAAAATATATGCAAAAAACTCTAATTCCAAAAGAATGAACATTAAAGAAGGTCCATAAAGATTTTAGGTTGGAAAATAATTTCTTTCAATAAAATTTATGGACGCCACATTCAAAAATGATTTGGCGACTTTTTATGAGTAATGAGAATGATCTATTATACACCAACACAAAAATAACAAAAACAATTATGTCTGGAGTACATTTTGGTTTAGACTATTGGTTACAGTTTATCACGTGACATTATAACATTTGACAGTTTAAAAAGAAAACAGTTTTTTCATCTACTTATTTGTTGATAACAATGGTAATGTCAACCATGACGTAAAAAAAAGAGTATACAAATGGCATAATTCTAGCCCATGTTTAGTGGGATTAAAATTAGATTTTTAGTAGATTTTGTTAAAAATTGATGAGATGTGTGGTTGAAAAGTTGTGGGGTACATAAAATGTATTGTTAAAATGAATTGTTAACTTTGATTTAGGTTAAAATCTGACTTTTATTTTTTACCGAACGGGGCTAATAAAAATCAGACATACAAGTGCTTGGTTACTGGATCCGGTGTTACTTGACGCTAATTTTGAACACCTAGGATTACCTTTTGTTCGACCAATTATATTCTTTTCTTGTTTACGAATAGATAATGGCAGCAATTTGGAACCCTTTTAGGTACTTTAATTAGGTTTTTAGAATTGGAAAAATTCATAATCGCTTTATAAGTTTTTACCATGTTTTAAAAAGCGTAAAGATTGATTAGGCGTGAAAGCCAAATTTCAAGTTTTACGAGCCTAATCGAGACCTAGGAGTAAAAAGGCATTACTAATTTTAAAAATGTTTAGATATTAAGGTGATTTAAATCTTATCTAAATCTTTATGGAGTAAAACCATTTTTGACTTTTCTACGGATAAAGTCATTTAAAATTTTGAAACTAAAGTTAAATAAAAGTTTTTTAAAAAAGAAAAAAAAATGTTAATAAACACATAGTCAAATAAAAGGTTTTTTTGGAAAAAGGGAAAAAATAATAATTAATAAAGCACGCATAGCCTAGACGCAAATTAAGCGATCAGTTTAGTAGTTGACCGCTTAATTCATGTTTATTGTCAAGACAAGGCGTGTTGCTCGCATCATTTAAGTGCATTTTTTAGAACACTGATTTTTTACTTCTTATCATGCATAATTCATTCATTTTTTTCTACAATTTACAAACCAAGCGGTCAATCATGTTGTTGCTCATTTCACTAGCCAGGTTTTTTATTTAAATAATATTTCACCTTCTTGCATTGACATATATATGTAATGCAACGTACTTAATTTTTATGATTATTAATGTCAGTTTAGATTATGTGTTAATCAGGATTGATCTCCAGATAACTGGTTCATAATTTATGCTAAATAGTTACACCGCATATAGTAGTGTACCACGTCATGTTGTTGCTCATTTCGCTAGCCAGGTTTTTTATTTAAATAATATTTCACCTTCTTGCATTGACATATATATGTAGTGCAACGTACTTAATTTTTATAATGTCAGTTTAGATTATGTGTTAATCAGGATTGATCTCCTGATAACTGGTGTTTAATTTATGCTAAATGATTACACCGTATATTGTAGTGTACCACGTGTATTTAGCATAAGCAAAGCTTAGCATAAACTAAGCATCGATTCGTAAATAGGAGACCAATTTCGATGTGTTAATATTGTATTTACTACTTAATTTATGTAACTAATTATAATTTTTTTTTTCTAAAATGGAATGTGTCTGAAATGTTCTAGACGATAGACGTGCCTATTAGTTTAAATTTAATTAAAAAATTTAGCGTAAATAAAATTATACCAACGTATATTTATTATGTGCTTTTAACTTCTTTTGTTTTTGTATTGAACTTAAACGTATTTCTCTATAATAATAATAATAATAATAATAATAATAATAATAATAATAATAATAATAATAATAATAATACTATTTTAAATTAGTAAACTAAAATAAATTAATTTAAATAAGTAAAAAGGGAATACTAACAGGTCTTAACAATCTTGTTACATTCGAATTTAACATCAATTTTGACATTATTGTGAGGTGGTAACATTTTATACTTTGATTTAAGATTGCTTTAAACAAAGTTTGTCACTTCAACGATGTACAATCGTTGCCTAATTTATTCTATTTTTATTTATGTATGTCAGAGATTCTATTTCAAACATTTGATTTTCAATTTCTTTCGTCACAATAAAATTTTTACTATGGTACACATTTATTTGAAAACATAACTTCATTAAAAATAACTTGTGGCAACGTAACTTCAATTATTAAAATATAAATGATATCAAAATAGATTAAAAAAAATGATATTAGTGTCAAAATAAATATAGACCAAGATACTATTTACAAACTTGGTTATCTCAAAAACTGGAAAAAGGAAACTAAAAATTATCTCAAATTGTACATATGCATATGAGAGTTCATAGAAAGCGAGAACAGAATTGACCTGCCGGAGATGAGGTTCCGATGGTGTAGATTAAGTGACATGGATGAGAGTTTTCTAGCTGATAAAAATGAATTAAAATTTTAGCAAAAAGTGTTAGCGTATATAAAAAATGAATTCTGAGGGGAAAAAAATAAGTAATAGTGGTGGGAAAATAGGGAAAGTGGGGAGAAGAGAAACTACAAGTATTAGACAGACATAATCCATAAGATTTTAATGAAAGCATACTAAAAATTATTTCTTTTCATAAAATTCAATAATTGATCTTTAACTACTCTACAAGGCAAAGTAGTCATCTTCATTCAGGTCAATAATGTTAACTGTTGACATAAACTAACAAGACTTGTTGATATTATTGAAACTAACAACTAACCAAGTCTTATTCCCATTTAAATTAATTTGAATACATCAGGCCTTGCTATTCTGCTCTATTCATTTCAATGTTTGGGAGATCTAAAGCAGAGAAAGACAGAAAAGAAAATGTTTAATTGCGGTGTGAGTTGGAATGACAACGAGCAACCTAACACAATCCCCTAGTAGAACCACATGGTTAAAGTATATTTCAAAGCAGTTCTTGAAATTTCCTTAGAACCATTAACTGCAACGACTCAACTCTACTCTTTGTAACATACATGATTATATCCTGAGAAATTTACTCAACCCCCCATCAAGTGTAACACTGCATTCCCATAGACCACACCAAAAAAGAATTTGTAGTTAGTAATTTTTAGAAAACCAACAAATACTATTAACCAAAAAAAAAAAGACACATGAATGAATATTTTTCAAGTCAGATTCTTTAGCATATTTTGTTTAGTACCATTAGTTAACTTCATCAAGGAATACTCCAAAGTCGATCTAAAAACAACAAATAATCTAACAAATGAAATGCAAATTACTCTAAACATTCGTTCCACACTTGGATGACTGAAGATTTGTTGCTAAATAGCCCACAAACACCAGATGATCAAGCAAATCATTGCGTCTCATATAAACACAATAAGTAATCTTTTGAATTTCTCATATCTCTTTTGAAGAATTAAACACGTACTTCCAGAAATAGAATTAGAATACAACTACACATAAGCATGAATGTTAATTAAGTTAACCCAGCAATAACTCAATTAATAAACAACCAAAAGAATAATTTAGAAGCAAAAAAATTAACAAGAAAGAAACACATCTCACAATAATAAAACAGAGATTATCAGCAACGTAACAGACTTCAGATCCAAGTAGATTCTAACAGGTATGTGTACATAATCTTCCTCAATATACCCGTTAGATATATAAACAAACTTCCTGATTTGTAATTATAATCGACTAAGGTAGTTGAAAAGGCATGAAGGAGCAGAGCCCTATATTAGAGCCAGCAACCAGCTAGCCGTGTACCGGCTGTTTTCTGTTAGATGATTAGTATTGAAGATAATTAGTTAGGCTATTAGCTAAGTTGTTTGATTAGTTAGTTTTATGTTTATCTGGCATGACCCCGTGTATGTGTATTATTTATACAGCCATTGTCGTAGTATCGAGAAGCTAACTCACGATATAGTCTAAATTGCCAAAAAGACTAATATGATGATTAGTTATCTTGTGAGGTGTTTTGCAAATGCCCAAAATTTATTAGTTAACAATTCCATCAAACTTTGTAATCTATCTGTTGAACTAATAAAAATTTGCTAAGTTTCTATTAGGAAAAAAAGTGTACTATGGAATTGAACCTTATGAATAACCACTACAACAAAAGAAGGCTTTTACGGCATTCATTTACGGGCGTGCATATACCGCATGCCGTAAAAATAAACTATTTACGGCGTGCGGTAAATGCATGCCATAAAAAATCAATGAGTTCAAGTATTTACGGCGTGCATCCTGAGCACGCCGTATTAGAGTATTATTTACGGTTATTAAGATTTTTGAATTATAAAAGTAAATTCATTTGAGTATGAACCATACAAATAACAACGATTTAAACGTAATTCTCATATTAAGTAGAATTTGTATTTTTGCTAGTTTTTTGTTTCTTTTATTGCTCCAAAAAATAGATATAAGGACTTAATCCTTATTTTCGTGATGTTATTTTAAGTACATATTCGATGCCGATAAATAAAAACATGACAAGAAATGAAAGCACAACATCACATAAGTATTCGCCCTTTAATTCTTGTAAATTAAGTATAAATCCAACAAAAAAGTTATTTATTTATTTTTTCCTAACAGGTTAATGTCCTAACAATTAAAGATGCAATGATGACGATTCGAATTCCATTAAATTAGAATAATGCTACTTCCAGTCGCTTACTGCAGCAGTCGCCCTATGTGGCATACACATGTCAAGTGTGTATTTGATGCATTAAATGTGGTAAAAAACTACCACATTAATACATCAAATAACTACATGCCATGTGTGTGCTACATAAGGCGACTGCTGCAGTGAGCGACTGCAAGTAGCATTACTTATTAAATTATATTCACAACAATTAATCCTAATAATCTGTTGTACCAATACAATAAAGTGGTACATGCAATGAACTGATTAATAACAATTAAACTTTATAGGCTATTAATATGATATAGCCTTATTATATATTTAAAATTTAATATAGCCTAACGGACAATTACGCAAAAATAAAGATTGGAATGCCACTAAAAAAATTGGTATCAATTGTTAAATCAACCAAATTAATTTCAGTCGTGTCATGACTAATAATTAAATCCTTTATAGTCAATTTGTTGACCTGGTCATGTATTTTAAAGGTATATGATAATTAATTATGTAGTGAATACGAAGTTGATTACTTAAATTCTGAATCTTATCGCCTTATCATTTATGATAAAATTTTACAAATGGGATTTATCTTATTCTCAATTTGTTTATTAATATTCAAATATTGAATATATATATTTTTTTTTGTTACAAAAAAAATCTTGAAAAGAGTGGCTAATTGAATTACTAATACTTTAAAAGATTGAGTTTTGCAGGTCAGCCTCAAATGTTTGTCTTTTCTGGATTGTAAAATTAAAATTATTTAAACAATTAATCCTATGTGATTCATATCATGTTTTGTAAAAGGCAGTTTTATAATGGGACTAGAAATAAGTCATTTTGTTCCTTCTTCCTAAAAATAACTAAATTAAATTGTCAACAAGATTTTATTATCAATTTTGGCTCTTGTATTTGGAGGGAAAATTTCTAGTTCCCTCTTTTTTTTTTCAACGTCTTCGTCTTTTATAAGATGTGTTTATCATTTGTTTTACTCCACCTTTTCATTTCGACCTAGTAGTTCTTTTTTGTAAATTATTATGTGACTGAAAGTTTAATGTTCTAATTTTTTAAATTATTTTGGAAATAATTTTTTTTTCTAGAAATTTTATAAAACTTTTATTATAAAAATGATTAATTTTTTTAAAGAAAAGTGTATTACATAATAAAATTTAGCCAAACGAAAAAAATAAACACTTGTTACAAAAAAGAAATGACGTTGCAAAAAGAAGTTAAGACAACAAGCAAAGAGTGTTCCAAAATATAATAAAAGCAACACAAGAGGTACGTCGTACAACAATGTACATTTGAGGGCTTTTTCAGCACGCATTGCACGTTGCCGTATCCTTCTAATCTACGCCAATATTAGATCTTACAATATACAGGTGAGCATTGTAAAAAATCTATTGCAACATTTTTTGTATGTTGCAAAAAATTGATTTTCTCGTAGCGATTTTTTCCTCCAACTATAGAATTTTTAGCAACAAATATTTTTTATCGCAAAAAGTAAACCCTATTGCATCACAGGCAATATGTTGCAAGAAATAAAAGTCTGCCGCCATAAATTCCCCACCAAAAATATTTCGGCGCCTTACTTCCCTCATATTTTTGGCGACATTCTTTATGATTTGTCGCAACTTCTCACATTTAACGACAACTTTTTACGTCGCCTTATATTATTTGGTACTTTTTTTTCATCACAATCTTCACGACAAACTTTAAAAATATGTCGCGTTAAGTTACTTATTGCGACAACTTTTTGTATGTCGCGATATCACAATTTTGTTGTAGTGATGGCTGACGCTGCCCTTTTCAGTGTGTATATAAAAAGACGTACATGTATAATTATGTTTCTGTGTGTATATTCATATTTTGAAAATTGACAGGATATCAAAAAAGATTGAGAGTCAAAGTTCAATCTGGGTCAAAAAAATAATTGAACTGAATACATAAATTAAGAATAATAATATTTATTATTATGATGATAAAATATTAGTGATGATCAATTCATTATTTATCATATTTCTCTCTCTCTCTCTCGCCCCCCCCCCCCCCCCCCCCTCCGTCTCTCATAAAAATTGAATTTCATATAAACTATCACATCATCGATATTCCATTACAATAATGATAAATAACATTATTCCTAAATCAAATATAAAAATATACCCACTAATTATAAAGTATTATAACAATAATAGATTTTTAAATTTTAATATTACTAATTTAAAGTAAGAACATGTTTGAACCACATTTTATTGTAAGAATAAATTTTAAAATAGGAGATTGATGGAAGATGTGTGGTTAAAAATTAAGATTTTTTTTTTAAATTTACGTGTAATATTATTTTATTTAATAATATATGATTAAAAAGAAAAGAGAGAAAAATATATTTTGAAAATGAATTTTTCTATGTGTACACCAGTACACCCTAGTGTACACTCATTGTGAGGGGGCTGCACACTAGGGTGTACACTCATTGTGTACACATGGCATTACAGCCCTGATATTTTTTTTTTTAAAAAAGAAAAAAATTAGTTTTATTCGAGGACGAGCAAAAATTAAGTGTGGGGGAATTTGATGAAAATATAAAATGCTATAAATTTCATCCATTTATCTTACGCTTTTGTGATTAATTGATGCCTAAATGTACTCATATTCTTATATTTTGATTTAGGTTGCAATTGGATGATTATAGTGGAATTTAGAAGAAACAAACGAAAAGGACTTAAGTGAAAGAAAATAAAAGTTCAGGGATCAAATTGCAAATATCCAAAAGATGACTCGGAAAGAAAAATGAAGATGCAAAAGATTTGAAGACCAATTGATATAAGACATGAAGTATTGGAAGAAGAGATACAAGAAAAGAAATCAAGAATCAAGAAAACGAAGTTTGATGACTGAAACGCAACAATTGCATAGATATTAATTCTATGCGGATGCATAGCAATAATACCTACGTGGTCGCATACATGGTTCCAGATAAATGAAGGTCGAGTTTCAAATTAACTATGCAACCACATGCATTTGTATTATGCGGTCGCATAGTACTTTTTCGAGGCAAAAATTCTGGTTTTGAATTTAAGTCAAACTCTTATGGAAAAAATTAAAAAACTTATTTTAAAATCCCTGGTCGGTTGAAAACACATACACACGCCCCCATCCCCTTTTTCTCTCTTCTTGCTTTTAGAATTCTCATGTGTGGCTAAACTTTTGTACTTGGTCGAATGAAATTGAAGCCTCAGAACCAACAAAAATGTAAGATCTAATTTGTTTACATCGTTTAATTCATGTTTTGAGTATTGAATGTTCTTCTGCACTTATTTTCATGATTGTTGCATTGAATTGCTCGGAGGCCTACTAGTTAATTATCTGTTACAATCTATTGCTGGGTTAGATATCAAATCCGTAATTGTTTGATCCATTTAACTTGTAAAGCAACTAAGATTTAATAGTTCGTTGCATCAGAAATCGTTATATTTTGGGAAGAGCGTTTGACTAAATTAAATACAATTGCTTGTGCTTGTGTTATTTAGCTTCATCAATCTCTCTGATTCTTAAGGCTGTTATCAAATTAAACATTTAGCGCTTGTCTTAGGTTGTTTAGTAGTTAGGTTAATTGGATCGCTTGTTTTCTAATTAACTACAATTAAGGAGAGATAAGAAAATAATTCAAACGATGAGTATTTAAAGTGTGAACTAATATATATTTGCATCGATGATCAGTTGTAAATTTTCGACGGTGGATATTAACGTAGACCAAGGTTTGTTCTTTTGATTGACTTCGATATTTTAATTTGAGTTGTTCATTAGTTAATTTCTTTAAAATAATTTGCATATAATCAAAGCCCCCCAATCCTTATTTACGTAGCATAAAATTAGACTAATCACTCTCTGTGGGAACGATCCTTACTTCCAATACTACATTTATTTTTTGAGGTAAATGTTTTATTTTTGGGTGCTGATGACAGCACATCAAATTTTGGCGTCGTTGTCGGGGAGTAATTTTAGTTGATTTTTGTTCTTGTTTGCTTATTTCGTTATTTAAAAAAATAGTTAATTTTCGATATTTGCGGTTTTGGTAGAATTTTGACTCTAATTGGACTAAGCCTTTTTATTTTGAAAGAAAACGAGATTCTAAGCAATAGTTGTGATCCTCTGGATCCACATACCACCCTTCCCGAAGTCAAATTCCATCGTTTTCTAGGGTTTTTACGGATTTTATTACTTTTTTGTATTTTAGCGTAGAATTTTTGTTTGTTTTCCTTTTACTCTAGCTTTTCCTTGCTTTTTTCATAATTTTTTTAGAGTTTTCTTGATTGTGTATGACTGTAACTCGATCTTCTAATCAAGATGATTTGTAGTACGATCAACAAGTAGAGATTACTTTGTGCAAGTTAAGGATTGGTACTTGGTGGAATTTCGAAGAGAACAATCTCGATCATGATATCCTATTTGCTAGCAATTATGATTTGGAGGAGAAGGAAGTCATGGCTGGAAATCGAACTTTGAAAGAGCTTGCAGCCCCTAATTTGAATCAACAACCATTATGCATAACGTTTCCTACTTTAGATGCTATTACTACATTTGAACTAAAATCTGGACTAATACATCTCTTACCCACGTTTCATGGTCTTGTAGGTGAAGATCCTCATAAGCATCTCAAGAAATTTCATGTGGTTTGCATGAGTATGAAACCTACGGGAGTGACTAAAGAGCACATGTGGTTATCCATTTTCTTTGAAGAATTTGTCTAAGGATTGACTTTATTATCTACCCTCCGGGAGTATTACCACATGGGACGAGATGAAGAGGTTTTTTTAGAGAAATATTTTCTAGTTTCAAGGGCAGCCAACATTTGAAAAGAAATCTATAGTGTAAGACAGGGTAGCAGAGAATCCCTACATGCATACAGGAGCATTTCAAGAAGTTTATGTGCAAGTTGCCCCCATTATCAAAATAGTGAGCAACTTCTCATCCAATATTTCTACGAAGGCCTTCTACCCACTGATAGGAGTATGATTGATGCTACTAGTGGAGGAGCTTTGGTAGATAAAACTCTCGGTGGCGCAAGGAGATTAATTGCAAACATGGCAGCCAAATCTCAACAATTTGGCACTGGACTCGATCTTCCTTCTAAACATGCTAATGAGGTAAATATATCATCCATTGAACAACAAATTGGGAGTCTAACTTCTCTTGTTCGTCAAATGGCTATAGGTAATATGCAGACAGCAAAGTCTTGTGTTCAGTAGTGGGACATCCAACCGACATGTGTCCAACTCTTCAAGACGAACTCATTGAACAAGTTAATGCAGTAAATGGTTTTCTTAGACAACCACAAAGGATTTATGATCCCTATTTGAACACGTATAACTAGAGATGGAGGGATCATCTTAATCTTAGCTATGGAAATCCACAAGTAAATCAGCCCGCAACTCAAAATTGCCCAAGTTTTCAGCAATATAAGCAGTCATACCCTCCTAGACAACAACCGAGCCAAACTTCCAATCCAGGTATGTCTTTAGAATATATTATTAAGTCCTTTGCCACTAACACTTTGCAATTCCAACAGGAGACAAAACAATTCAAACAAAATGCCAAGACCTCTATTCAAAGTTTGGACAATCAGATGGGCCAGTTGGCATCCTCAATTAGTCGGCTAGAGGCACAAATTTCAGGAAAACTACCATCTCAAACAATAGTGAATCTAAGAGAAAATACCAGCGCGATCACCTTGAAAAGTGGTAAAGAGGTTGAGATTACGATAACGGTAGCCTCTTCATCATCGGAACAAGATAAAGGACAAATGTCTTTGTAGACACGAATGTTCCCAATGACAATGACGTACCAAAGCACAAGTTTCCACGTCTTTCTGATTATAAATCAATACCCCTTTTCTTCAAGTTTTAGCAAAATCTAGGAAATATGAATAAAATCAAGATCTATATGAAACCTTTCGTAGATGCGAGGTAAATATTTCATTGTTAGATGCTATTAAACAAATACCTCGTTATCTAAATTTTTTAAAGAATTGTGTACGATTAAGAAGAAACAAAAACTTAAAGGATGTGAGAAGGTGAGAGTTGGGGAGAATGTCTCTGCAGTTATTCAAAGAAAACTCCCTACAAAGTGCAAAGATCCAAGTATATTTACCATCCCTTGTACGATAGGTGACACTAGATTTGAGAAGGCCATGGGTAAGCATATATTCTATATATGCTTCGTTGAAACTTGGACGTTTGAATAAGACTGGTATTGTGATTCAATTAGTTGATATATCTAATACCTATCTTAAGGGTGTAGTTGAAGATATCATTGTGCAAGTTAATGATTTGGTTTTTTCCGCTGATTTCTATATGCTTGATATGGAAAATAGTGATCAAACTACCCTTATTTTGTTCGGAAGAACATTCTTAAAGACATCCAAAACTAAAATAGATGTTCATAGTGGCACTTACTATGGAATTTGATGGTGAAACTATTAAATTTAATATTTATGATGCCTTGAAATGTCCTAAAGGTGATAATCATGGTTATTCTATTGATGTGGTTGATTATTTAGCACGGAAAGTTTTTGAAACTTGCTGGAAAAGATGGATTAGAAGTTGTCATTAGTAAGCATCTTGAGAAAAGAGAATGGGGATTTCACCTTAAACACTGATTTGCGGGAAACAGTTGCAGTGTTGAATGATTTTTTCCCAATTACAGTAGTCAGGTAACGTTCTTTATATTTCATTACCAGTATCTAACGAGAGACATGTATCCTCTATTTTGTAGGCTCCCACTCCAGATTTGAAGCCTCTCCCTAGCCACTTCAAATACATGTTCCTTGGAGACGGAGGAAGGTTACCGTGATCATCTTCAGTAAACTTAGTGTACCACAAGAAGAAAAGCTTGTGCAAGTCCTTAAGGAGCATAAGACCGCTATTGGTTGGACAATTGCAGATATTCTGTCTATATGCATGCATCATATCTTACTTGAAGAGTGAGCAAAACCTTCCCGTTAACCGCAAAAAAAATTGAACCTGCCCATGATGGATGTAGTGAAGAAGGAGATCCTCAAATTTCTTGAAGTTGGAGTGATTTACCCTATATCGGATAGCACTTGAAATAGCCCATCTCAAGTGGTTCCTGAAAAGACTAGAATAACTGTTGTGAAAAATCAAAATGATGAGTTAGTTCCTACCCGTGTTAAGAATAGGTGGTGGGTTTATATAGATTATAGAAAATTAAATGTTGTAACCTGTAAGGACCACTTCCCTTTACCTTTTATCGATCAAATGCTTGGAAGGTTAGCTTTTCATTCTTACTATTATTTCCTTGATGGTTATTCAAGTTATTTTCAAATTGCAATTGCTCTGGAGGATCAAGAAAAGACAACTTTTACATACCCATTCGGGATTTTTGCATCTCGTCACATGTCCTTTGGACTTTCCAACGCTCCAGTCACTTTCCAAATGTGTATGGTTAGTAAATTATATTGAACATATCATAGAAGTCTTCATGGATGATTTCACAGTTTATGGAGACTCATTTGATAAGTGTTTGCATAAGCATAAGCTTGTTCTTCAGAGATGCATAGAAACTAAACTTGTGTTAAATTTTGAAAAATGTCACTTTATGGTTGAACAAGGTATATTTTTGAATCATGTTGTTTCGTCTAGGGAGATTGAGGTAGATAACGCTAAAATTAATATTATTCAATATTTACCTTATCCCACTAGTGTGTTGAAAGTTTGTGCTTTTCTTGGACATGCAGGTTTCTACCGTAGATTCATCAAAGACTTCTCCAAAATAGCGACCCATATGCAACTTACTACAAAAGGAGGTGCCTTTTGAGTTTGATGATGCATGTAAAAAGCCGTTTCTCTTCGTTATTTGATGATAAAGAAAGAGGCAAAACCAAGATTAATAAGATGAATACTTCTTTTGAGTGAATTTGATTTGGAGATCAAAGATAAATGAGGAACAAAGAATTGCGTTGCAGATCATTTGAGTCGTCTAGTTCATGTGGAAGATGAACTTCATTTGTAGGAAACATTCCCTAACGAGCAATTGCTCTCTGCAATTGTAACATTACCTTGGTATGTAAATATTGTGAATTATTTGGTTACTAATATGTTATCTCCCGGTTTGTCTAGGACTTAAAGAGATAAGGTCAATCGTGATGGTAAATACTATGTATGGGATGACCTATACTTTTGGAAGCATTGTGCAGATCAAGTGATAAGAAGGCTCGTTCCTGAAAATGAGATTATTTCTATTATCACCTTTGGTCATTCTTATGCTTGTGGGGTCACTTTGGAACTAAGAGGACGGCGAGAAAAGTGCTAGAATGTGGTTTCTATTAACCGTCTTTATTTCAAGACTCATACTCTTTTTGTAAGTCATGCGAACATTGTCAAAAGACGGGTAATATATGATAAATGCATTTTACACACTTATTTAGGGCCACGGACATGAATAATTATTAATAAACATGTGGAATATAGCTTAATTCGATCTAATTTGTGTTTTACAGGACAATAATGATGAATATGGCGGAAATTAGGAAAAACAAACGAAAAATGACTAATATGAAGCAACGTCTAAAGTTTGAGGACCAAATTGAAAATTTAATAGTTGATTCGGACCACAAGATGATACTTTGAAGATTTATGGGAGACAATTGGATGGAATTAGAACTCAAAAAGGAATGGAATATGATCAAAATATTATCACAATCAATGTCCTATCGCACAAGTTATATTCCAGAGTTTTAGCCGAATATTGATACCCATTTGTGGCACTGTAAATGTTGGAATTGAAAAAATTATATTTCTAAAAAATATTTAGCCCTTTGATCCATGTTTCCAACGCACTTTGAATCGCACTAATCGGATATTGGGAGAGAAAGTTATGGCCAAAATACTGAAACATTCCTTATTCGATTGAATGAAACATTCCTTATTCGATTGGAACTCTTTTGAAAATCAAATTGGACATAATTTTCAACCAATTTTCGACTCTTACAAATGGATAACAGCAAAATACATGAAGGGGGTATGGGAGAAGACTTTTGACAGAAGAAAAGAGGCAAGAACGCGAAGATCAACTCCAAGAACACGAAGATCAAATTCAATAATCGAATTGGTGATGTCGTTCTTTATTTATTTTTCTGATTTTCTTCTTCCCACCATGCTAGGCTAGAATAATTATGTATTAGGTGAATGATGAACTTCGCATTATGATCTTTTAATTTCTATTTTGTAATTTGATATTTAAACACGTTTGATGGATATTAAATGATTTATATACACTTTCTTGCCTCCACGATTATAGTGCACGATAATTGTGTGAGTTTGGGTGGTTTATTTTATACATTCGAAATAAGAGAAATAAAACTCAACAAGGTATAAATTATCGTAGGGTTCATAGAAATAGAAATATATCACTATGCTTTACGTGAATCTCTAAGTGTTTACAAAATGTCATGCATTCTTGTATATTGCAGTTGTCATAGAAATATAGTCAAATTGTATGCTAGAATAGGTTCAATTCTACTCGAAATAGATTGTTGGACAAGTTAGAAATATTGATTCTTAACAAATTCATCGTGTTATCAAATTGTGAAATATGGGTTAAAAGGGAACTTTGTTTGGCGATTCGGGGTCCTAATGCGCTTTTTCATACATTAATTTCGTTCAAATCTTTTGCATTGAAACATCATTTTTGCATTTAAGTCATAATTTTAGTTTAATTTGCATGCTAGTTTTAGTTTAATCATAGAAACTGAAAAATTCATCTCAAATTTAATAGATTCGGTTAAGGTCGCGATAATAAAAATCAAGTTAAATCAATCCTCAAGGGAACGATACTCGAAATTCTAGGATTTCCACTTTATTCCTTGTCAATGAACTGTGTACTTGCGTTGATTTAAATCCGAAACATATTTTCGTCAACAATATATCCCAAAGGAATGAGATGCCACAAACACCATTACTATTTTGTGAAATTTTTTTATGTTTGGGCATTGATTTCATGGGACCATTCCCTTTATCTTTCAGTTATGTTTATATTTTGCTTGCTATTGATTATGTTTCAAAATGGGTGGAGGCTAAGGCCACCAGGACTGATAATTCTAAAGTTGTTGCAGATTTTATCAAGTCTAACATATTCTCCAGGTTTGGAATTCCAAGAGCTCTAATAAGTGATCGAGACACTCGGTTTTGCAATCAAACTATGGAGACTTTGCTGAGAAAGTACCATGTGACCTACAAGTTGTGGACTGCCTATCATCCCCAAACTAGTGGGCAAGCGGAAGTGTCAAACCAAGAGATCAAGTCCATCCTTGAAAAGACGATCAATTCAAGCAGAAAAAGAATGGAGTTTGTGCTTAGATGATCCATTGTGGGCATATAAGACTGCATACACGATGCCCATTAATATGTCACCTTATCGGTTGGTGTTTGGGAAAGCATACCACCTTTCAGTTGAGTTAGAGCATAAGGCCTATTAGGCTATCAAGAGTTTCAACATGAAGATGGATGAAAGTGAACAACATAGGAAATTGTAAGTATAAGTATTAGAGGAAATTCACAATGATGCCTATGAGAGTGCAATGATTTACAAGAAAAAGATGAAGGCTTTTCATGACAAGATGATATCTAGGAAGGAGTTTAAAGTTGGTAAATAAAAGTCCTTCTATACCATTCACGACTTCATTTGTTTTCGGGTAAGTTGTGTTCTTGTTGGATTGGACCATTTGTTGTTACTAATATTTTTCCTCATGGTGCAGTTGAAATTCAAATTTTAGCAACTTTCAAAGTGTTAAAGGTTAATGGACATATGCTCAAACCTTTCTATGAAGGTCTCCAAGTAGAGAATGTGACAACACTAGACCTTGAGGATCAATTTATACTGGTTGAAAAACGAAGTGTTGAGATAAGTCAATGACAATAAACAAAGGTGCTGCTTGGTAGGCAACCCAATGGGAGTTCGTTCCTTTATCATTTTATTTTTGCATTCATATTGTGGTTATTTTTATCATTTTCTTTGCATTTCACCTTACATTGAGGACAATGTAAGCTTTAAGTGTGGGGGAGGAGATTTAGGTTGTGTTTGATTTGTTTTGATATTAATGTGAGTTTAAATTTTTTTAAAAAAAGAAAAAATAATTGAAAAAAAATGGTGGTTTTCAACGATTTTTGGTTGTGTATGCTATTTCCTAGATTCAATTAAACTGTTGAAGAACTCATAACATGATTGAATAAGTAATCTCCCAACTTAGAGTTAATTAGTCTAGTTATTTTCTTTGAGAATGGTAGTAACTGAATTTTGTAGACACAAGTCGATGAGATTTTGAACTTTTAGACTGACAGATCCATATCAATCTCACTATTTTCTTTCATGGGTGACATTCTTCCACAGATTTGTTTTTCTAGAATTTGCCTTGACTCTCTTCAAGGCCATATTGATACATACATGCATGAACATCATTAAAGCCATCTTTGTAATATAAGTTAGCTACCTAAGCCAAATAGCCTACCTTGTAATTAATTTTTCCTTTTGTTAAACCCCTTTGAGATTGTCTTTTCTTTTTTGTAAATCCACGTTACAAGCTTTAACCCAAAAAAATAATGTCTTTACCCAAGCCATAGAGTTAGTGGAGTATTGTTCATCAATATGATATGTATGGGTGCGTAAGAAATAAGTATGGGGTGTCTGAATCTACGATAGGGCTATGACCAATGAAATTGAACACGTTTTCAGTCTCAATTTACAAGTTCCCACTACACCAAAAAACATCATTTGCAACATTAAAAAGGCAACATTTGTCGATAAATGTTGTTAAAAATGTCTTTTGGCAACATTTTAGTAAGTGAATGTTGCCATTGATTAATATAAATGAGTTTTGGCAACATTTTTTAAAAGAATGTTGCGAAAAACCCCCTTTTGCAACGTTGATGGAGTGTTCCGGAAGGTGAGACCTTTCGCAACGTTTATCAAACGTTGCGAAAGGTCTCACTTTTCGCAACGTTTATTAAACTTTGCGAAAAGGACCTTTCGCAACGTTTGATAAACGTTGCGAAAGGTCCTTTTCGCAACGTTTAATAAACGCTGCGAAAATATTCAACCCTTATTTAAAAAATTTCAACCCTTATTCCCGTCTCCCTTATTTACCCCAAACCCAGCCCTTATTCACGCCTCCCTCCCCTCCTCCCTCCATTCATCCCATCTTCTGTGATTCTCTCGCCGCTTGTCATAACCTGCCCTGCCTCCGCTCGAAGAGGCAAATCATCGTGAAAACCCCAACCGGCCGTCGTGAAAACCCTAATCGCGGAGGTGGAAAGAAAGACGACGGCTCCAGCACCGTCGTGTTGAAGCTGGACTTGAATTGCGAAGGCTGTGCGAAGAAAGAAAAGCACTCCGTTTGTCATTTTGAAGGTACAGGAAAATCTTAGCCTTCCTTCTAGATCTCTGCTTTATTTTTTTTCAAAATTCAATTGGTTTCTGAACATCTAATTTGGTAAATTTTATTTTTCAATTCTAATTCCTAATTCTTTAGGTTTTTCGAGTTTTTTGTGTTATATTGAAGGGTTTGCGTCTTGAGGTGTTGTTCGTGTGATGGATGATAACAATTTGATGGGTGAAAATTTAGTGGCTCTTGATTTGAACCTAGAACATTTGGACCCACCTCTGAATTCAGATTCGAGATTTGGATCTATGTTGAATGAGTTGGAAACTACCCATGGTAGGATAGAGGAAAGGATTAGAGAGCTTGAAGCTGTCATTGCTCGTGCTAGGCAGCACCAATTGCGTAATGCTGTTGAAATAAGCGACTTTTCTGGTGCACATGTGGATGGAGGTGGCAAGGGAACCTGTATTGACTTATTGCGGTCACTTGTTTTGTTGGGTGTGTTTTTATCAAGTGTCGTATATTGATTCAACTTCTAAGGAATGTCCGGTTTGTAAAGACGATGAATTCATGTTTTTTTGTGCACATTGCTGCCTCAGTGTAATGGAATCGATCTTCAAACAAGGCAATGGTTGGGCCTATGTTCAAGTATAATCTTATTCTTATCATTGCATAAGAATTCTATTTGTGGTCTTTGCAATTCTCAATTATAAGCTCTACAAGTGAAATTCTGTGATTTGAAGGTTAAGCAGAGATACAGACAGTACCACCACCAGATGCAGATTGTAATCACATGGTTTGAGCAAGCAGCAGGAATAGGTTCTGCAAAGACATACATGAAAAATAATAAAGATGCAGACCCCAGTGAAGTCTTATGGATTGAGTCATATGGACGCCAACGATCTCCTGAATACTTTTTATCCGATAGGAACTTTGGTGGTGTGACTGGAGAACCCAGCAGCATTAGATCTCATTTTATCCCAAATATGGAGCCTGGCGATTCTGGTGCCATGGGATTTTGTAGAAAGGCTAATATATGGGCCAGTGAAGATGTTGACAATGAGCAGAGGAGATATCCAGAACGAAGGTCCGAGCTGGGATTACGTGGAAATATCTATGAGCATCACAATAGTCCTTCAAGGGACAGAGAGACTCTTTTTCGTGAATTCACCTCTCAGAAGTTTCCTTGACAAGGTCCATTTTATGATGATCCATGGGATTTGCCAGAAGATTCCTCGTATTTGCAGGGTGCAAAGAAACTGAAGACCACAACATTTCCTCCTGAAAATGAGCTTCCAGAATAAAGATGCAGACCCCAGTATCAGGAATCATTCAGGTTTCAACCTAATTGGAACATCAGGAAAGTTGTATGTTGGTGGCGTATTACTAGTTTCTACTAATAGAGTCCGGGTTCAAACATAGGTTGAAGTGTATGAGTTCAAAAATTTGTAATGTTTAAGTGTATGGATCCAAGAATTTGTAATGAAATTATTAATTTTTATGCAATTCCAACATTTGTTCATAATTAGTCATTTTCAATTTTGCCAATCAATTTGCTATAATACAAAAAAAAAAAAAAAAACGGCAACGTTTGAAAAACGTTGCAAAAAAGGTATTTTGCAACGTTTAAAAAACGCTGCAAAAGACCTTTTTGCAGCATTTTTTAAACGTTGCCGTATCTCTTCCCTCTTTGTCAACACTGAACTTTGCAACACATGCTGAAACGTTGCTAAAGGCCTTTTGCAGTGTTTTTTGGCCGCTGCAGAAGGCCTTTTTGGGTGTAGTGTCCATTGTTGGTTTAATGTTTTGAAAGGAAAAAAAAAAAAAAAAGAGGACAAAAAAAAGGTGATGGAGAAAATGACTTTCAATGTTACGAACTATCTATGTTCATAATTCCTCCTGAAATTTTAAGAAAGGGATTTATTTATGCTAGATAGATGCAAATTGAAGGAACTGTTGAGTTGAGTGATGGACTTTACATGTCTTATATATTTGAGATCGAGTTGATTTATTTTTTCTCCACTAGTTTCAATGGCTTTTGAGCTATATTTCCCACCTTGACCCTGAGCCATGTTATAATCTTCGAAAAGCCCTTATGATTTGGGTTATGCATGTGATCTAATTGGTGGAGAATGAGAAGATATGCAAGCATATGGTAGATCATCACCGTTGAAATGAGTGAAACACATATCCTTCAAACATATGAGAGATGAGTGCTTATGTCCGAAGGGTCTACGTATTTGGTTTACTCCATCTTCATATGAAAATACTTGCTAATTGATTATAAGTGTGTGAGAATATTTATTCATGATGTGTTATGCATTCTAAAAAGTTGGTTGTTCTATGTTTATGGTATTACAACCTTGACATTTTTTTTGGAAAAGTAAAAATTGAGTTTTGTCCGAGGACAAGCAAAAGCTAAGCGTGGAAGAATTTGATGATAATGTAAAATGCTATATTTTTCATCCTTTTATCTTACGCTTTTGTGATTAATTGATCCCTAAATGTACTCATTACTCTTATATTTTGATTTATGCTGCAATTGGATGATTATGGTGGAATTTAGAAGAAATAAGCAACAATGACTTAAGTGAAAGAAAATAAAAGTTTAGGGACCAAACTGCAAATATTCAAAAGACGACTCGAAAAGAAAAATGAAGATGTGAAAGATTTGAAGACCAATTGATAGAAGACATGAAGTATTGGAAGAAGAGAAACAAGAAAAGAAACCAAGAATCGAGAAAACGAAGTTTGAGAACTTAAACGCAACAATTGCATAGACACCTATGCCGTCGTATAGCATGGTTCCAGAGAAATGAAGGTCGGTTTCAAATGAACTATTCGACCGCATGCATTTGGACTATGCAGTTGCATAGTTATTTTCTGATGCAAAAAGTTTGGTTTCTAAATTTAAGTCAAATTCTTATGGAAACAAATTGAAAAACGTATTTTAAAACCCTAGGTCGGTCGAAAACACATACACATGCCCCATCACCTTTTTTCTCTCTTTTTGCTTTTAGAATTCCCATGTGTGGCTAAACTCTTGTACTTGGTCGAAGGAAATTGAAGCCTTGGAACCAATAAAATTGTGAGATCTAATTTATTTACATCGTTTAACTCATATTTTGAGTATTGAATGTTTTTCTAAACTTATTTTCATGATTGTTGCATTGAATTGCTAAGAGGCCTACTAGTTATTTATTTGTTACAATCTATTGCTGTGTTAGATATCAAATCCGTAATTGTTTGATCAGTTTAACTTGTAGAGCAACTAATATTTAATGGTTTGCTGTGTCATAAATTGTTAAATCTTGGGAAGAGAATTTGACTAAATTAAATACGACAGTATGTGCTCGTGTTATTTAGCTTAATCGTTCTCTTTGATTCTTAAGACTGTTATCAAATTAAACATTTAGCGCTTGTCTTCGGTTGTTTAATTAGGGTTAATTGGATCACTTATTTTCTAATTAACTACAATTAAGGAGAGATATGAAAATAATTTCAATGATGAATATTCAAAGTGTGAATTGATATATATTTGCATCGATGATCAGTTGTAAATTTTCGACGGTGGATATTAACTTAGACCAAGGTTTGTTCTTTTGATTGCCTTCGATATTTTAATTTGAGTTGGTCATTAGTTAATTTCTTTAAAATAGTTTGCGTATAATCAAAACCCCCCTATCTTTGTTTACGCAGTATAAAATTAGACTAATCACACTATGTTGGAACGATCCTTACTTCCACTACTACATTTATTTTTAGAGCATTTAACTGAATTATTTGGGCGTCGGCGACAGCACACCATGGAGCATTTAACTGAATTATTTTTTGAACTTCTGGTTCAAATGATCCTTTACGAGGATTTAGATGATGAGGTATTTGTACATTATTTTTCATCTTCTTAATTCATCCTCTAATGTTGAGAGAATTGTCCAATCAAAATTGACAATCAACAAATTGCTTTATTAAATATCACCAATTTGAGATAAGAGTTCAAACTACACATTTTTTCTCAACATTCTTTACCTTTCATCTTAGTGCATTGTAGTTGATTAATTTTACATATACTACACCAAAATTAATTAGATGAAAAATTAGGCTCTGACCATAAGCCAATTATAGCAGGGAGAACTATGATATTTGCATGATGCGTAATAGTATTCCCTAAACAAAAATGAGAAGTACTCCGTTCTCAATTAATTTTAACAAACAATAGTGTTAAACATTTATCTACATCCCAACCAACATTTATTAAAAGGTTGAGATTTAGGATCAGTAGCATTGACAAGACACACCATCTTGATTGTATAATATAAAATTATGCTCATAATTTAAAATTTGAGCAGTAATTTCTCGAACTTCACGTTGCAAAAGTCATGCAATCATTTAGTATTTGCATCAAATCTATTAGATACAAATAATATCTAGATGATCAACGTTGATGGGACCTAATTTATTTTCCTGGTTAATTTTTAGAAGAATAGGAAATTCATTCCATATTTCAGTTACGAATGTTTAATGATTAGTTTCAATAAAGAGAACAAACAATACATAAGAATTCATTGAATTGAACAATCTTCTATTTTTTCGTTGAATATTCATTTGAATTTTTAATTTCGCATCATTATTGTTCTAGTGATTGTCCAATTAGTCATACCAAATAAATCGAACTTCTGGTTCAATATAAGATATAATTCAAATATTTAATTTCAAAAAAATATGATTAAACATAATATAATCATTTAACAATGTCCACGTCATAAGTGGTATGTTTTTCTACAGGGATGAACACAAATTCACAAATTGCACATGATATATTCTTCGAAACATGTACTATTTTGGGAGCATGTTATATTTTATTATTACTTCTTTAAGAGTAATAAATCAATATTCTTCTAAAATATTGGAATCTAAGGGTCATGCTATTTAGGAACAATAACATATTATTATTCGAAATAATAAATTGTATAAAAATTTACTCTTGGAAAGTAAAAACATAAATTTTAATTATGCTCTTCGTGAGCAAGTAAAATATAACTAGAATATCAATATACAAATACGCATACAGAAGAATGGATACATAAAGAAGTAGAATAATTTGATTTTTGCTTTTACCTAGAAATCAATCAATATTCTTCTCGAATATCAATTATAATTTTGCGTTATTTTAGGAACTACAACAAATGATTTGTAATAGATAGATCTAAGATTAATGCAACTTCAGAAGAAATAACGTTCATACATTATGAATTAAAATTTGCACAATAAAAATAATTTTCATGCATAATAATTAAAAGATATTTTGCATAATTATAACATTAAAAATTGGCACACAGTGATGGTCAGCGACTGTTGGACCATTCAGATAATAATGGGCACATAAAAAATATTATACCACTCCAATTGTTGTTAAACGGAATATGTACATGCAAAGAATTGGCGGAAACATTATTTATACTATTGACGGCATCATTTGGACCTTGGAGAATTTTCATTACATACATGGATTAAAAAAAGGTAAAACATAATCATTAAGAAAAAAGCATGATTTTCAGGTACAAGAATTCAAATTCCTGTACCTGTCAGAACACACACAGCAGTGGTGGGTGGGGTTTTTGGCCAATATTTTAATTCACATGCGGCCCACTCCATGTGAGTGAAATTGGAATTCCTATGCGAATTCCTGTTATTTTTTCCTGTACGCACAGCATTTTTCTTTGAAAATAGAATGAGTTCTTCAGTCATATGTAAACACTGCAATTTTTACGTGATATAAAAAAATGGAATCGGCAAAAACAAATTGATTTTGGTACATGTGATAGATGATTTTTAATAAAAAGGAAAATCTACAGCCACAGTATCAAACCTTTCATTAGTAGCAGACTTTGCAAAAATCTTTCATTTGTGCCACCGTAGGTGCCAAACCTTTAAAAAACTTGCAGCTCAAGTCCAAATTGACGGATTCCGTTAGTTTGATATTAGAAACTGTCGGTTGACCCAATAAATTAAAAAATTAATAATCCATCCTAAATAAGATAAGGGTATTTTGGACATAATAAATTTATCATATTAAATAAAAAAAAAAAAAAACAACCATCCCCACCCCCACCCCCATCTCCTTCTTCCCCAACCCCCTCGCTAACCAAAACCAAAACTATTCTAACTAGTTGCCGTCTACCACGCTGACACCAACGCCGGTACCACCTAAATTTATAGGTTAGGTGACCTCTACCAAATCGTCATCTCCAATCCACCTAACGGTTGCCCTCGTTAACTGAAACGTTAGTGGTGGCTCGAAATTGGAAGTGCATTTTTTATGAAATTAGACGATAGGGGATTTAGATGATTCATAATTCAATGGTAGTGGTGCCATGTGGTGGGTCCTTCTCGTAGTGGCCAAATTGTGGATCTTGGAATTTGCATCTATGGCAAGTTTGGTGCACAAATTCGATGGAATTTCTTCAACAATTGGATCAATTGGCTCCCTACCCATTGTCAACTGGCCTTGAATTAGATTTTGCCTGGTCGAAATTGGTTGGATTAAGGTCGTGAGACCCTTCAATTGAAATAGAGAAGCAGTTGTGCATTGTTTTGGCGGTGCTCAATTCCCAAGGAGCAGTTGCTGCATTGTTTTGGCCAAAAATTGTTCTATGAAGTTGGTCGCCGTGTGTAGGGGAGGTAAATGGGTGGTGGTTGGCAACCATCAAATTGACCGAAGGTGGTGCATTTTGGAAGTAGGCCTTGTGCAACATTTGATGAGTTTGTGTGGATGGTTTGTTGGAGTGTGTTGAGGGGGCTAAACCACCGGTATGAGGAGCAATTTCTGGTGGCTTAGGCGGCAAGTTGAGGGTGGTTTGAAGGTGGTAAGGGTTGGGGAAGAAGGAGATGGAGATGGAGATGGAGATGGGGATGGGGATGGGGGTGGGGGTGGGTTGTGATTTTGTTTTGTTTTTTATTTTATTTAATAAGAGTAATATATTATTTCCAAAATACCCTTAGTTTATTTGGGATGAATTATTAAATTTTTAATTTCCGAAGTCAACTAACAGTTTCTAAGGTCAAACTAATGGAGTCCGCCAATTTGGACATGAGCTGCGATTTTTTTGAAAGGTTTGGTACCGTGGCTACAATTTTCTCTAAGAATTATTACATTCTAACTAATTTACTTTGAGAGAAAAACAGAAGAGAGAATCAAAATCAATAGACTTTGGTGTATTTTATTGAGAACCAAACTCTCATATTTATAACGAAGGATTATGAATACAATGGCAATAATTTCTATAATTGTAGGGGTACAATTGTTATTCACTAATAAACTTATCATTTACGATCAGGGGTGGAGCTAGAGGGTCCTGCCCCAAATTTTTGACAATTTTTTTTTATTTTAAAATTTTATTTTTTGGTTCTTTTTGTATTTACCATTACCATTTTGTCCTCAAATTGAATAAAAATCTTAAACCCTACCAATTTCATTTTTCGTTTCCATCTTCAAAGTATGAACTCGAAAGGAACACTTGTAATAAGGTATGATTTTGCTAAATTAAATATTGGTACTTTCTTTTATATGTTTTTTGGTTTTTTTTTAGTAAGGTATCCAAAAAAAAATTTCGGGGCCCACCCTTTCATCTATATCTTCTATTCTAGGACCCCCAACTTCAAACAACCGGCTCTGCCCCTGTTTACGATGATATTGTTGTAATATTATGGGAATCAACTTTTTATGTGTTAGTTAAGTATTTGTTAAAACTTCTGTTCTAGAATTATTGTATGTCTAAAAATCATTATTTTAGCATTTAATAAATAAAGCTGATTTATTTTTTCTTAAACTTACCAAGCAACTAAACCAACTTTTGGTTGCCAAACTATCAAACATTGAATTCTAAAATTAATTCCAAACAGATAATTCCAAATGACTATATATTTTTTTTATTGGAAAACCATGTATATATTTCTAGCATATTTTTTTAAAAACAAATAATTTGAATAACTTGTATAAAATTATGTAAAATAAAATAACAAATAACATTTCACTATAAAATAAAAGAGGCAAAACATTGGCACGCCACGTGTCATGATTTTTTTCTAGGATAATGCTAGAAGTACATCACCATCTACATAATGGTGTACATAATGCTAATGTGTCAATCATCCAGTCATTGATAAGTCAGTGTCAAATTTGAATTAAAGGTCGGATGATTGCCACATTAGCATTATGTACACCATTATGTAGATGGTGATGTACTTCTAGCATTATCCTTTTTTCTATTGTCATCAAAATTTAAATTTTTTATTTTTATTTTTTGTGAACCCTAATGTCATCTATTTTGTCTTTAGCTCTCCTCCAAATGAAATGACTCGGGTCACAATTTGTTGGTAGTGTAAATCAGCCACTGTTGCCTATGTCGTCACAGCCGTCATTCCCCACTATTATAAGACATGGTCTGTCTGGATATTGTGCAAGATTCTCAAAACAATAAGTGTGGAGAGGAAGATGATTTGAAATGGGGATTTGGGGCAATTATGAAATGTAAACATGGGTTTCTTCAGAAGATTGGGTATGTGGTTTTTGAGGGGAAACTAAAGAAGAAAGCTCTGAATTTTGGGTTTCAACAGAAGCTACTGATAACATGTTTCTTGATCAAACTCAAAATCTTTGCACGGAGAAATTTTTTTTTTTTTTAAATTCTCGATGGTTTTTATTAATTTTTCAATAGATGCGGAATTTTTCCTTACATATTTTTGGTAACCATCCAGATTTTGTGAAAGAGCCCAAGCTCTTATACATGGTGATCTCCATACAGGTTCTGTCATGGTGACTGGAGATTCAACTCAAGTTATTGGTCCAGAATTTGGTTTTTATGGGCCAATGGGATTTGATATTGGAGCTTTTGTCGGGAATTTGATTTTAGCTTACTTTGCACAAGATGGACATGCTGTCGATGGGAATGATCGAAAGGTATATTCTGACTCCACATTCCTTTTTAGCACCACTAAGGCCCTGTTCTCGTTGTCGTTTTCGTGTCGTTTTCTATTTTCAGTTTTCCAAAACAGTGAAAACGCATTCTCTTTCCTATTTTCGAAAACTCGTTTTCGAAAACAAAAAAAAAATTGTACTAAAAAGTCAAAACAAGAAAAATCTTGTTTTGGACGTTTTCAGTATTTTGCATAGTAAAAATTGGAAAACACGCGAAACACCATTTTTGAGCTTTTGTCCCTAGCTTCTCTCTTCTTAACTCAAAGTCTCATCTCTTCTTCTCTCTTGCCCCCGCCGGCGACAGGGCCGGACCTGAGGCGAGGCGGAAGAGGCCTGCCGGCTTCTCTCTTCTCAATTTTCCCAGAACAAAACAAACTTATAAAACTGACAATTTCTCACATCAATCTCCCTCTATCTAGCTGTCTTTTTGGGTGTATTAATTGCAAATTGATTGGTTCAATTTGAGAAATCGAAGAGTTTTGAATTTGAAATTTGTTTGGTTTTTTGGTTCCAAATTTGAAATTCTCACATGCCAATCCCCAATTTAGTTGGGTAATTCATCTCATATTGGTTTATAGATTGACGCTCATCATTTTTATAATCATTTGCTTCACGCTTGATGCAAGTTGGTTGATTTGGTAAATAGTTGATTGTAGATTTATACATCAAAAGGTCCGATTTTAGTTTTGCTAATTTTAGTTTAATCCTACTCTCTAACTGGGGACTTGTATTTTTGTAGGAACCAAATCATGAGGACCCTCTCAATGGCTGGTGGCTATGTGGGACAGAGTTTCTTCAATCGCTGCATATAGCGTTTGGAGGCAGCGTCAATCAGTTTCTCAAATCAATCGACATTGTAGATGATTTAAGTTGAGAGATACATAAATTTGGATCTACATCTGTCCTTGTATTCTAGTGTAACTGTGCTTTATTTTTTGTTAATTTTACTTTATGAGAGATTGAAACTTGAACTCTGGTTTGAAAAGATATGTTGCAATAGACCGATGTTGATGCATCATTGCATTTTCTAAAGTCTGTGTGCTTATGTTGTATTTTTACTTGTAAGTGATTTATCTATAATCAAGGAGTAATGTTATCTATTATCATTGATGATAGTCACGTGTTTAAACGATCAAAATTGTATTTGACAATAATTGTGAGAACTAACATGAAGTCGATAAGATTGATTTCAAAATATTTATTATCATGTCAACATGAGATCAGTGCTCCCAGTTTTTTGCAACTTGATTAGGTTTGGTTGTGACTTGATGCTAATTAGTTTTTTGTCACAAGTTATGTACAAGGACAAAAACAAGGACTTGCCAAATTTAATTTAGGTTGCGCTTTTTATATCTGGAAAAAAATATTTCAAAATTCACCAACTTCAAAATTTATATGTTATTTAATACTATATTAACATTAAACTATTAAAATTTATTGAATAATTAGATTTCTTGAATAAAAAATTATAAAAAAAATATTCTCAAAATTTCAAAGTAAACGCATTTTCCATTTTTATATTTTGAGAAACAGTTTTTCAGAATGACAAAAAGAACGCATTTTCAACAATTTCAAAACAGACACTCAAAACACAAAATAGAAAATGAATTCAAAACTCAAAATTCAAACACAAAGAGAACGATGCCTAATTTACTGACTATCTTAAGTTTTCTGCAGTAACTCTCTTCTTCGCCAGAATATATGTTTTTTCTTGAAATTTTTACTCTAAACTTTAGTTGTCTATTCAGTTTTCTCATCTCTCTCTCTCCAACCCCATAGAAATGGCATCTTCAAGAATTTTCCTTCTCAAAGTTTGCTTGTTGGATTGCTTCCATTTCAATTAGAGTCTTATCATGCATATAGTAAATAAATTACTTATATTTGTCCATGTTATGATAGAGGGAAGTGCTTGAAATTAATAAATTTCTGTTGTATGATTGACATGGGTGTGTAAATCTCCTGTGCCCTGGCTTTTAAGTTTGAAAGCAAAATTTAATGTAAAAAATATAATTTTGTTAGTGAGGTTCTTGGACGAATTTGTTTCTATAGTAAATTGGAATCATGGAATGGCCGTTTTGTTTATCCTTGGTATGACCACTTCAGTTAAACATTGAAAGTAGTACATTCAAGTTGTTTGTTGAGGCAACAAGTATTCTTCTGTTTGTTTATTCTTCACTTTGTGTTTGTATGGCAAAGCATCAATATTTCTTGAATCAGACACTTCTTTGGCAAGGGGTCTTTTATACAAAGTGGATAGTATTTTTGATTGCCCAAAATGACATTAGGATAGAGTAATTGTACATCTGGCTGCCAAATAGTGTGTATGTGTGTGTATTGGGATCATAAATAGGTGTGCATTGCCCCTGGGAGATGAGACATACATGTGTGTACTGAGACAATTTCTCCTTGTAGGCTCAACTCTCTGCAACTTCCTATTTAGATCATATATATCAGCATAGTTGATGATTTTAACTTTGATAAATTCAGCTGCAGAGGATGCAAATGTCAGCTGAAAAGAAATGCAGAGCTTGTCACTGAAGAGAAAGTTGTCTCCTAACTGGTTCCTCTTTTCCGTGCTTCATTACTCCCCAAGTAACATGATTTAAGGTCCCAATAAGCTCCTTTTAGCGAGGTAGTAATAATGTTGAATATATTTGACATTCTTACTTTCAGATTTTTTGTTTTAGCGGGCTAGATATTTTGTATCTTAAGTCTTAAGTTTAAGTGTTCAATTTGATAACTTAAACCTTTGTAAAAGTTATCATAGTTAGATCTTTTTAATGACGGTTTGTTAGTTTAAGGAGGTGGAAAACATCTCTATGTAATCCTATAAATACCTCAAGTATTGTATGAAAAAATATGCTTCAATCTTCTTTTTTAATCTTCCAGAAAAACAGAGCAAAATAGATTTATTTTACTTAGGCGAGAAAACAGGGGAAAAAACAGAACAAGACAGTAGCAATTCCGGTGGTTTGAGTGCAAATACGGTAACTTTAATGCAAATACGGTAAGCACCCTGTTTTACTACAAAACATAAATTCCTTTGATAAATCCGGTATGTTCCTTACATATACGGTAAGCCAAGTGTATATCCGATAGTTTGAGTGCAAATACGATGAGTTGAACTAAACGGTTAGGAGTGTTAAAACCGGTTAGATTAAATTAAATCTAGTGAGTTCCACTCTTTGATTCATAATTTCCAACAAATAAGAAGGGCCAGATTTGGGATTTATTTACCTTTTTGGACTTCTTCTGAAACTTCCATGTCAATTTTGCTTTCAAAATTTCCTATCTGATTATGCCTGTTAGGAATGTGTGTATTCTTGTCCATGTTTTAATGGGACTAATGCCATTCAATCTGTTAGTCCGTTTGTAAGAATCAAAGGGTGTCCAGCAGAATAATTACTCATCTTGATTCAGTAGCTTATTAGTACAAATTTCTTCGATGCAGCCATATAAAGTTTGGATTTTGAAGACTATAACAGAGATTTGGAACCTCTTCTATAAAAAGTTTACTGATCTTTGGGATGAACACAAGGATGGTCCTGGAGAGGCATATCTTCAAGCAATTTATAATAAACGTACAGTTGCTGGTAAAACAGAAATACATGAAAGAACTTTTCCACGACACTCTCGGATTTGGTGCCGCCAAAATGATAAGGTCAGATGGGCTTTTCTCCTCTGTGAATCAAATTCTCAACATTGCGTCTTTATTGTACCTTCTGCTATTTTTCTCTCCTATATCACATACTTGCGGTGTCTTTGATTGGTGTAGAGTTTATATCGTAAGATCAGTGTTTGTACATCAAAGCTTTTATTGCTCCTTTATATACAGTTGTTGAGAAAGAATGAAATAATAATTCTTCCTTCCTTTCAGTCGTGTTCCAATGTGTTTATTGGGCTTTCTTCTAATTAATTTTTTTTAAAAAAGAGCATAAAAAGTGAAGAAAATTCTTCACACCGATCATTTACGAGTGAGTACAAGAATACAACAAAGCTTATTGTCATTTTCAAGTACTTGAGCATTTGGGGGGATCTATAAGAATTATGTACTTAAAGCATTTTGCATTTGATGCTCCTTCATGCTTTTATTATTGTGGATAGTTAATAAGTGAAGATGATAAACACACATCATTGATTAATTGCAGGAGAATTGTTGGGGTAGTTCATGTTGCAGATTTTGAATCCATCAAAGAGGCTAAAAAAAGGAGCAGTGTGTTAACGAAAGGCTCTTGACTTCGCCAAGAATCTTCTGAAGGAAAGAAGAGATTTCCAAAGCATTAGTGAAGTTGTTTCTGCAATGGAGCAACTCGATTCACAATAACTCATCATAAATTTCATATTTTGGGATATCTAGATATGTTGGTTTCGAGGAATGTTTTGCAATAACTGCTGTGTGTGAATTGATTAAGAATAGACTCCCTTGTGCAGTGGAAGGCTTCTCCCTCGTGTATACTTGATCAACACGACTGTATATTCCCAGTACTTTCATTCGAATTTTCTTATTTCCATAAAAAATTTAAATATAAAATACTGATCCCTGAATTAATCTCCATAGTTTGTGTCGGGCAACATAGATTTTGGGGCTGGAACATCACCATACTTGGCCTTGTACTCCGTCCACAACTGATCCAAAGGTTTTCTCAGCAACTCAAAGAAATAATTATCACTATATGCATAAAAATGTCTAGCTACTCTCAAACATCAGGTCAATTTCCTTTATGGATTGTATTCATTGCCGCCTTCATTTTTAATTCTTATTATTAGTTTATCATTTGTGCAGTGGTGGATTTTCAATTTTATGAAGATTTTTTTAACCGTGTTTTTCAAATATAGCTGCAGCAAGGCTGCATAGGAATTCCAATATTTTCAATCTCGAACTTCTTGACGATTGGATATCTTGTTTTTAGGAGTTGATCATCTTATTAGATTATATAATTAAAAATAGGGTTTTGCTACAAGTACCAGGGGTTTACTACCCGGGTTACCCGACCCCACGCCCCCCTCACAATGGAGGGCCCGCCGATTATTTAATTCGCCTCGAGCCCCACCTCATTGTGAGGGGGACAGTGGGGTCGGGTAACCCGGGGTGTAAACCCCCGGGTACATATAGCATTTCCCATAAAAATAACACAAAAATAACAATCAAAGTTCTCATCATTAGAACTTTAAACTAATTTAATTTAGTCCTAACACGAATAACTTGAATCTAAACAAATAACTAACTAAAATGTGCCAAGATAAAGAAAAATCATTAAATCATTGATTATATTTAGTTAAGATTAAGAATACATTTGTGACGAACCGTTTAACACAATTAATAATAAATGTGCATATGAAGAATCAAAAAGATACAAAGAATATAGACGACAAGTGAGTTCATTCGAATTAACTTATGAATATCTTTCATGTTCACAAATGGATTTCTCTAAAATTTACATATATTTATTTTCAACATTAAACAACAAACTAACGTGCAACGCACGTTAACCACACTAGTTTTATTAAAAAATCTACTCATATAATCTCTTCAAAACTCAAAAGAGTGGGCTATCTCAATCTAAAATTATTGTTGCCTAACTCTATAAATATGTAAATCGAAACAAACACATCTCTTCATTAAATTGCAATCCTTTAGCGACAACAAACGTTATTCATCAAACAAGCAAATAATAAAGCACAAAATTAAGAAGGTGAAAATTAAAAAAAATGAAAAGTTGTTTTGTGAAGTACAGTAATATTGGTCATATTTCTTCATAGAATAACTTTTTGAAAGTGTCGATATGCTCTGTCTGCAAGCACAATGCAACAGTAAATGATCCATCTCGTCCTGATAGGATGAAAGATTTCCCGTCGAAACCCATTGTTGCAGGACCCATGTGAATGACTTTCCCCAACCCAAAATCAGCATCATATATAGGCATAGATGTCCAGCTCGTGATTTCCATATTAGGGTTTCCGAAGAAACCCCCCTGTGCACACCCTACTGTATGAAAATTACGATGTATAGATACATCTGGTAGATTCTTGATCAGTGCAAGATAAGACCTTACATATTCATCTGTTACCTTTTCAACTGCTTCACGTATCTTACTCGAAGCATAAGCCAAGGGGTTTGAGAACAACTCTCCTGCTGTGGTTATTGCAGCTTGCCGTAGAATGGCATTTCCAAAGTAATCTTGTGGTAATGGTGGCTGCATTCTATTTCTGAAGTCGACAATTACGTGTAATCTCGTTGGTTGATTGTTTACATGCCCCCGCGCCTTGGATGCGCACCTCCATATATGCCCAGCCACAGCCTCGTATCTGTAAGAAAATTCACAGGAAGTCAGTTGAGTCAATGGTCTATTCTCTTCACATAAAACAGTAAAATATGAGAAGCGGACTTCAAATCTATTACCTGCTATATGGACGAGTAGTGTTTTTGTATGGTGTATCTCCATTTGCCTTGCTTTTCAATTTACCGATTTGATCTTTGCTTAGCTTGAGCATGGCCACAGTTGTTGGCTTCTTCCGCTCCTCCATATTGTCCGATTGGCCTACCAGGAGTGGCGGCTGTGTCAGCAAGACTCTGTGATCAAATTTCGAACTGGTTGTTGGTTCTGCAAGTTTCAAAACTCTCCTATCCAGAAATGGGACGTTGCCAATCTTCTCACAGCGTGCAAATCTAGCCCACTCCCTGACAAAATGTAGCGCAGCTAGGCCATCTGCTAAAATGTGCGAAATCCTCAAGCCTAGAGAAATTCCGCCACAACTGAATTTAGTTAGTTGCACCAACACCAATGGCTGCTCGTGAATTGGAGTAGCTCTATATTCCACTTTTGGCATAAGCTCTCGCGTTTCTGCGTTTGGAAGAAAATCCTGAAGCTCAAAATCATCAATTTTTGATTCAGACTCAGCTTCGACAAGAATTGCTCCCTTAGAATTGCAGTGAAGTTCTAGGCGGCCACCACCAATCTCGTGGAGGCTCCCTGCCAGTGGATGGAAGGGTACGAGTACTTTGCTCAAGGAATCTTTTAAAATATGGATTGTATCTGGAAAGATCAAATCAGTGCTAGGACGAAAGAAGTAGACAGTGGGAGAATGGGTCACGGCCTTAATTTGATCAAGTTCTGTTAAATGCGTAATCTCATTTGGCGTTGGCTCGGCTGGTAGTATTGTATGAGTTGCCTTCACGGTCACCATTCTACACAGATAGGAGAGGAAGAGAAGAAAAATTGCAGGAAAAGTGATCCCTGTGTGAAGGTTTCTTCAGAGGCAATTATTATTGAAGATAATATCAAATCAATAATATCTTGATTGATATTATCTTTATTTGATTTTTATATTTACCTTAATCAATTTGATTTGATTTGATTCTCGTAATATTTAATATATTTACCTTTTCTATCTCAATGTAATTTCCCTATAAATAGGGACATATGCTTTGTATTCCAAATCAATTCAATCAATAAAGATGTAGACATTCAATGGTCTCTCGCTCTCTTCTCCATCTTCTTCTTCCACATTATATTTCGTTATTTATCAATTATTATGGGCAATTGAGGAGACTTATGAATACCTTAAATAAATAGGGTTATGCTACGTGTATACAATGGTTTACATTTTGATTTACACTCCTGTGAGTTAACAAATTTTGATACCTTAATCTTAACAATATCTTTTTCAATCAATGACTAAATTGTTGATATATAGGAGTCCACAAAGGTGTGCACATGTGAGTGTACAAGTAGTTCTATCCAAATAAATCAGCAGATAATAAAATGAACTTTGCTACTTGTACATTCCAATTGAGGATTACAGATGAAATTTTCAGGAACATTTCAGCCTTTTTTTTTTTCCTTTTTAATTCCCACAAAACTCTCACCAGCAAGAGAAATTTCATCATTTCAAGAAATGTACAAGTTCTAATAAAATTGCCTCTTTTCCAATCACATTGTTACTCATTTTGCTTGCCAAGTTTTTTATTTAAATATTTCACTTTCCAGCATTGACATAAACACATTCGCAAAAGGTCTAAAACTTTAATTATTTCTATAAATAAGAACAGATAATGCGTTCGTATGATTTCATAACCTATGTTTCGGCTCTATTTTATCGAGAATGTATATATTTTTTTTTCTTTTTTTAATCATACATTCTCTAATAAAATAATATTACACCTAAATTCAAAATATTTTTTTTAACCACATAGTTTTCATAAAATCACTATATATTCCAAAATATATTTTTTGAATAAAGCTATTTTGCTAGAAAAAATTTGACAAAAAGCTTGATACAATTGTATGTGACTAAGAGATAGTTTGACGGAAAAACTGATTATGCTTTATCATGTCAAACTTTATATCAACTTTGATGTTGACTTAGAGCCTGTTTGTTGTGCATTATTCTCCTGACAAAATGAGAAATTCAACCGTTATTTTCAAATAGTGGATCCCATGCAGTGAGACAATGGTAAAAAATGGTAGGCTGCTAACGGTCAGAATTTATCTACAATTCAGATTTAATGCCAAACAAACAGGGGCTTAGTATGATTGATAATTTTTTTGCCAAAAACACATTTTAGTGGACATTATTGAAACGATAATTGATGTTAGTCTAAAAATGTTAGTACGGAGGGTTAAATCCACAAATGACCACCCAACTTTATATTTAGTGTCACCATGATCATCCAATTTTATTTTGTTTCACAATAACCATCGAGCTTTATACTTAGTATCACCACAACCACCCAATTTGATTTTATTTCACTATTGTCACTCAATTGCATATAACGTTTCATCATGACCACTCAATTTTTTCACAATTTTCACTAATTTTTAAAAGGGTAAAACGTTAACTTTGTTTTATATATAAAAAAATAAATTTAAAAAAATAAAAAAAGTTTTTTTTTTAAAATTTTTAAAACGTTTATTTTAAAATAAGTTTTTTATTATTTTTTTAAAATAAGTTTTTATTTTAATTTTTAAAATTTATTTTATATATATAATGTGAAGTTACTGTTTTACCACTTTTAAAATTAGTAGAAATAGTGAAAAGAAGTTGGATGACAATAATGAAATCAAATCAAATTGGGTGGCCATTGTGATGTAAGTATAAAGTTGGGTGGCCATAATGAAATTAAATTAAATTGGGTGACCATAGTGACACCAAGTCACCAAGTATAAAGTTGGGTGGCCATTGATGAATTTAACCCTAGTATGGAAGTTTTTGAAGCCGTGCAGAAAACTCAAATTTGCACTATGATTTTGTACTCTTTGTTACGTATAATTCATCCATTTCTTCTACACTGCCTTTGTTTGATTTAATTAGCTGATTTTTAGTAAATTTTTGTAAATATTGATGAAACGTATGAATAAAAATTTGATAAAATTTCAATCATTCTACATGTACATCATTTACATTATTTTTTACATTTTGTCACGTTACAACACACCATTGGATAGTTTAAATTTTTAACAGTTTTTTTACTCAATCAACAATAATGTTAACAAAAGAGTGTACAGTTGATATTTTCTAGAAAATTTATCTTCGGATAAATTATATGATTAAAATAAATTTGAAGATAGAAGCAAATAATGCAGTGCTGAAAGTTTGCACCAGAATATCACAAAATACACATTACAATATTTTTTGTGGGGTGGCAGTGCTGAAAGTTCTGGCAATTGCTAATTTTGAAACTCGAAATCGTCTAGGCATGATTTACCAATTGGTTTTGAATAGAACTTGGTCAATGTTCATTTAGTGTAAAGTCTTTGTACATAGGGGTTTTCTTCAGATATCAATTACTCTTTGATTGGACCATAGTCCTTCGCAGGATCAATGACTCATAGTGATGATTTGGGGTTTGTAAGAGACATGAGAAAATTATTATTCTTGTACCATAGGCAATGATTTGTAATTCACCCAAGTCACAAGTGAATTATTTTTGACGAAATTCTCAACTTCATTCGAATGGGACCCGAATTTTAAAGCATCACTAGCATTTGAGCATTCTCTTCTTGGACTGGATGTTGGGTCCCAACCGAAGAAGTGGTTTGCTTGAAGATGATGGGATCATTGGACAAAAATGAGGAGACGTGTCTTATTTCCAACCTCGTGGCAAATTTTTATTTTTTGACTTTTCTTTGCATGGATGGGAAGGCAGATTAGGGATTGAGGGCATGTTGCGGCAGTTGGAGCAAGTATAAGTCTAACGTTTCTATGATCATGCTTGTCTGAAATCACTTTGTCGTGTATAGAAAATAATAGGATGCCTCTATGACCATGCTTGAATTGATCATTCTTATCCACAAGCTGAGCTGTTATGGACTTTGAAGTGGCAAGCAGTCCCTTAAGATAGATGATGAGCAAGAGAAATTTCACGTTTATACCACTGTTGAAAAGCCGTCTCATAATGAGGAAAGTTGAAAAATTAACACTATGTTTGAGCCACATTATTCTCCGAAGAATACATTTTAAATAGTGTTTTGATGGACAATATTTGGTTAAAAAATAAGGGAAAGTTTTGAATTTACATATAATATTATTTTATTGAAAAATGTATGGTTGAAAATAAGAGATAGAAAAATATATTTTAAAAGAATGTGTATCAAATATGGTGTAAGGAACAAAAAGTAAAAGATCCTAAAAGCTGCCACATAGAAGAGGAATAGGTCGAATAATTAAAAACCTCAAGGGTGAAAGTTAATTGACTTTGATTTAGATTTTTATCAATTTGTTTAACTAAGCCAAACATTGACTTAATATTTCAAATGTTGCTTATGACTAAAGCGGACAAATTAAATTCAATAAATTATATAAAGTTTTCATGCTAATTATTAGAATCCCACATTGTTTGGGAAAATATAAATGATCCACTTAATAAGGTGAGGGCAATCCTCCCCTAATAAGCCGGTTTTATTAGGTGGAGTTAGGCCCAATATTCCTAACATGGTATCAGAGCTAGGCCCAATTATGCAATGTTGGGTGCCACCCAATATCGATTTGTTCACAGTTGTTTGGCATGGTCCACGCTGTGCGTGAGGGGGCATATTAGAATCCCACATTGCTTGGGAAAATATAAATGATCCACTTAATAAGGTGAGGGCAATCCTCCCTTAATAAGCCGGTTTTATTAGGTGGAGTTTGGTCCAATATTCCTAACACTAATTTATCTAAATGCTTATTAGATATTACATCTTTAACCAACATAAAACACAAATTGTTTAAAAAGGTCATCAATTGGGAAATATGCATTCCAAACTTGAAATAAGTTTAGTTACTAGTAAGAAACTTGGAAAATCTCTTTGTAATTTTCTCTTTTTTATTTATATTTTATACTTAAAGTATTAAATTTTTACTTATTGTAACATTTGAAATCTAAACTTTTTTTTATCTGGAGTCAATTCCGTATCTGCTGCCCACAAGATTTGAATAAAATGACACGTGTAATGCATATGAGCATATTGTCAAGGGAAAGAAATGTAGGATAAATTTCAATTAAATCTATTCAGTTGTCCTGGTGTGGTTTATTGATGCTCAACAATTTCTATTTCTATTTAAAATATTGTACATAACTTGGATAGTAAACGATCAAAACACTTAAAAATTGCAAAACATATATATTCATTAATTTTTTGACAAAGTCAAATGCATGCATATTAGTCATTTCTCCTAGGTTGAAATTATGAAAACTCATAAATAATAGTAATAATGAATAAAAAAATTGTAACAATTCTATGTTTTTGTGTTATACATATGATCTCCTATCCATGGTGGGTAGGATAAAACACGTTCATTGCTAATGTGTCAACGCTATGTCTGCGATCAAACCTACAACTTTTTACAATTTAATGTTGAACTGTTAAAAATTGTAGGTCCATGTTAACGATGTATAAGATAACTCCTAGCTACCCATGATGTATAGAATGTCATTTTTTTGTATATGTATAGCCAACAAGATCTTCCAATTATTTAAAGTTATAATTTTAAAAGAAAAAAAAATCCAACTTGTCAATGGAGGATTTTGGATAAAATAATATTCCATAAAATAGTTGCCCCATCAACTACCACTTTCACGTGCATAGTATCACCTAACCTACCTTCAGTTCTCAACTTTAACATTTGTGTGCTCGGGCCCCATTAGCATTTGAGCATTATCATCTTGGTCTGGATGTTGAGTCCCAATCGAAGAAGTGGTCCGCTTGAAGTTGGAGAAATCAGTGGACAAAATTAAGGAGACGTGTCTTATTTTCAACCCCTTGGCAATTTTTTTTATTTTTTGGCTTTTCTTTGCATGGATGGGAAGGCGGAATAGGGATTGAGGGCCAGTGGTGGTAGTTGGCTTAAGTCGGATTTTAATACATCAATCAAAATAAATATGAGGTCCCATTTACAACTACTTTTAAACAAGAATTTAATGACAATACAGTGGTGAATTTCATCATTAATAGAGATCATATTATGTGGTAGTGGATAACTTATTAAATTGCATCACGAATTTATTGAATAATAAATCAAGGGACCTACTGCCATCTAAACCGATAAAGAATAAATAACATTAATATGATGAAAAACCAAGGAAGAAAAAATTCATTTCCAACAGGTTAGATAAACTAAACTAACACGTAAAATACACTATTGCTACCTTAATTACTTGAATAAAGCTGTGTAACATCTTTGCTGTTGTAGCACCAGTCTAGGTCTCTTTAACTGATATGTTATCTTAAATATGGCAAATTTTCCTACCTTTAAGGTAACATCTCTGTTGTTGTAGCACCAAGTCATAGCACGTTGTTGTGCTTCCGTTCTGGTATGCAAAACAGACTCCAACCAGTGGCCTGCTGCTCCAACTAACATAAATTTGGCACATGATACCTTCTGTACATCAGTGCATGTCATGTGTTTGTAAATCCGTTCTAGTCCTCTTAATCACTCATTGGCTGCCAACGGGTCTTCTTTGCCGTCAAAAGAAGGAGGTTTGAAATGACGAAACTTCTCCACAATTGAACCCGTGTTGTTGGCATTTGTCGGTCCATTTTGACAATGTATTGGTGTTTGATGTCTACCAAGATCATGCACCACTCTCATTATATCCCTGAACATAGTTGTTGGTCTTCTTGTCCTTCCATTTCCTTTAAATCAACAAAATTTAAAATTCGTCTTAGAAATATTGGACAACACAATATCTCAATCTGTTCAAAGGGAAATGTGAATCTTATTATTATACTCATTGAAATCAGGATATACAATAGTTTGTAGCACCAAGTCATAGCACGTTGTTGTGCTTCCGTTCTGGTATGCAAAACAGACTCCAACCAGTGGCCTGCTGCTCCAACTAACATAAATTTGGCACATGATACCTTCTACGTACATCGGTGCATGTCATGTGTTTGTAAATCCGTTCTAGTCCTCTTAATCACTCATTGGTCGCCAACGGGTCTTCTTTGCCGTCAAAAGAAGGAGGTTTGAAATGACGAAACTTCTCCACAATTGAACCCGTGTTGTTGGCATTTGTCGGTCCATTTTGACAATGTATTGGTGTTTGATGTCTACCAAGATCATGCACCACTCTCATTATATCCCCGAACATAGTTGTTGGTCTTCTTGTCCTTCCATTTCCTTTAAATCAACAAAATTTAAAATTCGTCTTAGAAATATTGGACAACACAATATCTCAACTGCTCAAAGGGAAATGTGAATCTTATTATTATACTCATTGAAATCGGGATATACAATAGTTTGTAGCACCAAGTCATAGCACGTTGTTGTGCTTCCGTTACAGTATGCAAAACAGGACTCCAACCAGTGGCTCTTTGCTCCAACTAACATAAATTTGGCACATGATACCTTCGTACATCGGTGCATGTCATGTGTTTGTAAATCCGTTCTAGTCCTCTTAATCACTCATTGGGTCGCCAACGGGTCTTCTTTGCCGTCAAAAGAAGGAGGTTTGAAATGACGAAACTTCTCCACAATTGAACCCGTGTTGTTGGCATTTGTCGGTCCATTTTGACAATGTATTGGTGTTTGATGTCTACCAAGATCATGCACCACTCTCATTATATCCCCGAACATAGTTGTTGGTCTTCTTGTCCTTCCATTTCCTTTAAATCAACAAAATTTAAAATTCGTCTTAGAAATATTGGACAACACAATATCTCAACTGCTCAAAGGGAAATGTGAATCTTATTATTATACTCATTGAAATCGGGATATACAATAGTTTGTAGCACCAAGTCATAGCACGTTGTTGTGCTTCCGTTACAGTATGCAAAGCAGGACTCCAACCAAATGGCTTTCTTTGCTCCAACTAACATAAATTTGGCACATGATACCTTCAGACATCGGTGCATGTCATGTGTTTGTAAATCCGTTCTAGTCCTCTTAATCACTCATTGGGCGCCAACGGGTCTTCTTTGCCGTCAAAAGAAGGAGGTTTGAAATGACGAAACTTCTCCACAATTGAACCCGTGTTGTTGGCATTTGTCGGTCCATTTTGACAATGTATTGGTGTTTGATGTCTACCAAGATCATGCACCACTCTCATTATATCCCTGAACATAGTTGTTGGTCTTCTTGTCCTTCCATTTCCTTTAAATCAACAAAATTTAAAATTCGTCTTAGAAATATTGGACAACACAATATCTCAATCTGTTCAAAGGGAAATGTGAATCTTATTATTATACTCATTGAAATCAGGATATACAATAGTTTGTAGCACCAAGTCATAGCACGTTGTTGTGCTTCCGTTCTGGTATGCAAAAGCAGGACTCCAACCATGGCTTTCTTTGCTCCAACTAACATAAATTTGGCACATGATACCTTCGTACATCGGTGCATGTCATGTGTTTGTAAATCCGTTCTAGTCCTCTTAATCACTCATTGGCTGCCAACGGGTCTTCTTTGCCGTCAAAAGAAGGAGGTTTGAAATGACGAAACTTCTCCACAATTGAACCCGTGTTGTTGGCATTTGTCGGTCCATTTTGACAATGTATTGGTGTTTGATGTCTACCAAGATCATGCACCACTCTCATTATATCCCTGAACATAGTTGTTGGTCTTCTTGTCCTTCCATTTCCTTTAAATCAACAAAATTTAAAATTCGTCTTAGAAATATTGGACAACACAATATCTCAATCTGTTCAAAGGGAAATGTGAATCTTATTATTATACTCATTGAAATCAGGATATACAATAGTTTGTAGCACCAAGTCATAGCACGTTGTTGTGCTTCCGTTCTGGTATGCAAAACAGACTCCAACCAGTGGCCTGCTGCTCCAACTAACATAAATTTGGCACATGATACCTTCTGTACATCAGTGCATGTCATGTGTTTGTAAATCCGTTCTAGTCCTCTTAATCACTCATTGGCTGCCAACGGGTCTTCTTTGCCGTCAAAAGAAGGAGGTTTGAAATGACGAAACTTCTCCACAATTGAACCCGTGTTGTTGGCATTTGTCGGTCCATTTTGACAATGTATTGGTGTTTGATGTCTACCAAGATCATGCACCACTCTCATTATATCCCTGAACATAGTTGTTGGTCTTCTTGTCCTTCCATTTCCTTTAAATCAACAAAATTTAAAATTCGTCTTAGAAATATTGGACAACACAATATCTCAATCTGTTCAAAGGGAAATGTGAATCTTATTATTATACTCATTGAAATCAGGATATACAATAGTTTGTAGCACCAAGTCATAGCACGTTGTTGTGCTTCCGTTCTGGTATGCAAAACAGACTCCAACCAGTGGCCTGCTGCTCCAACTAACATAAATTTGGCACATGATACCTTCTGTACATCAGTGCATGTCATGTGTTTGTAAATCCGTTCTAGTCCTCTTAATCACTCATTGGCGCCAACGGGTCTTCTTTGCCGTCAAAAGAAGGAGGTTTGAAATGACGAAACTTCTCCACAATTGAACCCGTGTTGTTGGCATTTGTCGGTCCATTTTGACAATGTATTGGTGTTTGATGTCTACCAAGATCATTCAACACTCTCATTATATCCCCGAACATAGTTGTTGGTCTTCTTGTCCTTCCATTTCCTTTAAATCAACAAAATTTAAAATTCGTCTTAGAAATATTGGACAACACAATATCTCAATCTGCTCAAAGGGAAATGTGAATCTTATTATTATACTCATTGAAATCGGGATATACAATAGTTTGTAGCACCAAGTCATAGCACGTTGTTGTGCTTCCGTTACAGTATGCAAAAGCAGGACTCCAACCAAATGGCTTTCTTGCTCCAACTAACATAAATTTGGCACATGATACCTTCGTACATCGGTGCATGTCATGTGTTTGTAAATCCGTTCTAGTCCTCTTAATCACTCATTGGCCGCCAACGGGTCTTCTTTGCCGTCAAAAGAAGGAGGTTTGAAATGACGAAACTTCTCCACAATTGAACCCGTGTTGTTGGCATTTGTCGGTCCATTTTGACAATGTATTGGTGTTTGATGTCTACCAAGATCATGCACCACTCTCATTATATCCTGAACATAGTTGTTGGTCTTCTTGTCCTTCCATTTCCTTTAAATCAACAAAATTTAAAATTCGTCTTAGAAATATTGGACAACACAATATCTCAATCTGCTCAAAGGGAAATGTGAATCTTATTATTATACTCATTGAAATCGGGATATACAATAGTTTGTAGCACCAAGTCATAGCACGTTGTTGTGCTTAGTTACAGTATGCAAAAAGCAGGACTCCAACCGGTGGCTCTTGCTCCAACTAACATAAATTTGGCACATGATACCTTACGTACATCGGTGCATGTCATGTGTTTGTAAATCCGTTCTAGTCCTCTTAATCACTCATTGGGCGCCAACGGGTCTTCTTTGCCGTCAAAAGAAGGAGGTTTGAAATGACGAAACTTCTCCACAATTGAACCCGTGTTGTTGGCATTTGTCGGTCCATTTTGACAATGTATTGGTGTTTGATGTCTACCAAGATCATGCACCACTCTCATTATATCCCTGAACATAGTTGTTGGTCTTCTTGTCCTTCCATTTCCTTTAAATCAACAAAATTTAAAATTCGTCTTAGAAATATTGGACAACACAATATCTCAACTGCTCAAAGGGAAATGTGAATCTTATTATTATACTCATTGAAATCGGGATATACAATAGTTTGTAGCACCAAGTCATAGCACGTTGTTGTGCTTTCGTTCGGTATGCAAAGCAGAGACTCCAACCCGGTGGCTTTCTTTGCTCAACTAACATAAATTTGGCACATGATACCTTACGTACATCGGTGCATGTCATGTGTTTGTAAATCCGTTCTAGTCCTCTTAATCACTCATTGGTCGCCAACGGGTCTTCTTTGCCGTCAAAAGAAGGAGGTTTGAAATGACGAAACTTCTCCACAATTGAACCCGTGTTGTTGGCATTTGTCGGTCCATTTTGACAATGTATTGGTGTTTGATGTCTACCAAGATCATGCACCACTCTCATTATATCCCCGAACATAGTTGTTGGTCTTCTTGTCCTTCCATTTCCTTTAAATCAACAAAATTTAAAATTCGTCTTAGAAATATTGGACAACACAATATCTCAATCTGTTCAAAGGGAAATGTGAATCTTATTATTATACTCATTGAAATCAGGATATACAATAGTTTGTAGCACCAAGTCATAGCACGTTGTTGTGCTTCCGTTCTGGTATGCAAAACAGACTCCAACCCGATGGCTCTTGCTCCAACTAACAGAAATTTGTCACATGATACATTATGTACATCAGTGCATGTCATGTGTTTGTAAATCCGTTCTAGTCCTCTTAATCACTCATTGGCTGCAAACGGGTCTTCTTTGCCGTCAAAAGAAGGAGTTTTGAACTGACGAAACTTCTCCACAATTGAACCGTGTTGTTGGCATTTGTCGGTCCATTTTGACAATGTATTGGTGTTTGATGTCTACCAAGATCATGCACCACTCTCATTATATCCCTGAACATAGTTGTTGGTCTTCTTGTCCTTCCATTTCCTTTAAATCAACAAAATTTAAAATTCGTCTTAGAAATATTGGACAACACAATAACTCAATCTGCTCAAAGGGAAATGTGAATCTTATTATTATACTCATTGAAATCGGGATATACAATAGTTTGTAGCACCAAGTCATAGCACGTTGTTGTGCTTCCGTTAAGTATGCAAAAGCAGACTCCAACCCGATGCTTTCTTTGCTCCAACTAACATAAATTTGGCACATGATACCTTCGTACATCGGTGCATGTCATGTGTTTGTAAATCCGTTCTAGTCCTCTTAATCACTCATTGGTCGCCAACGGGTCTTCTTTGCCGTCAAAAGAAGGAGGTTTGAAATGACGAAACTTCTCCACAATTGAACCCGTGTTGTTGGCATTTGTCGGTCCATTTTGACAATGTATTGGTGTTTGATGTCTACCAAGATCATGCACCACTCTCATTATATCCCTGAACATAGTTGTTGGTCTTCTTGTCCTTCCATTTCCTTTAAATCAACAAAATTTAAAATTCGTCTTAGAAATATTGGACAACACAATATCTCAACTGCTCAAAGGGAAATGTGAATCTTATTATTATACTCATTGAAATCGGGATATACAATAGTTTGTAGCACCAAGTCATAGCACGTTGTTGTGCTTCCGTTAAGTATGCAAAACAGACTCCAACCAATGGCTTTCGCTCCAACTAACATAAATTTGGCACATGATACCTTCGTACATCGGTGCATGTCATGTGTTTGTAAATCCGTTCTAGTCCTCTTAATCACTCATTGGGTCGCCAACGGTCTTCTTTGCCGTCAAAAGAAGGAGGTTTGAAATGACGAAACTTCTCCACAATTGAACCCGTGTTGTTGGCATTTGTCGGTCCATTTTGACAATGTATTGGTGTTTGATGTCTACCAAGATCATGCACCACTCTCATTATATCCCTGAACATAGTTGTTGGTCTTCTTGTCCTTCCATTTCCTTTAAATCAACAAAATTTAAAATTCGTCTTAGAAATATTGGACAACACAATATCTCAATCTGTTCAAAGGGAAATGTGAATCTTATTATTATACTCATTGAAATCAGGATATACAATAGTTCAACAAATTTTTAATTTCCAGTAACATAAAGGAAAAAAATTATCACAGTACAAAGGAAATAGAATCTAAATTTCCCATTCCTATAAATCCTGTGAATCTTTTTTGTTGGAGCTTCATCTTTGGAGGAGTCTTGATGTGGTTCATGATACGAGAGCACAATGGGGTAAGGATCCATTGATCATTGAGGGAGGACCGATGACTAGGTCTCAAGCGAAGCTATAGGTTGCTTGCTCAAGCTACGATAGACGAAACTTTGATCACAACAAGTAAAGGAACAAGTTTCATATTGGGCTCGGAAGGAAAAAATCAAATAGATCAACTTGCTTCAAGCAGCGAACGAGAAAGCTGTTCCGGAAAGCTATGCACCGTATAGCATGAACGGGCATGTGACCGCATGAATCTATATCAAAACCAAAGGGGAGCTTTTCAATTGATCTATACGATCGCATAAAATTACACTATGCGACCACATAGTCCATTTCGGGCACGAATTTTTCAAATTTTCGCGTAATCTTCTACTTAAGTAAAAACTCTTGTATGGTATATTTGATATCTTTAGGACTTAAATTACATTTCTAGCTAGGTTTTAGGGATTCTTCATATATAGGAACATTATTTTCCATTGTAAGACACAATTATGGAGCTATTATCGCGAGGCTAATTTGTTTTCTTCTCATTCTTCATTGAATTAATTTTGAATTTATCAAGAATTAATTTTTTGTGGCATTCTATAAATTCAACTAAGGTCCATAAGTTTTGTGATCACGGGGTCAATATACCGTTAGCAATTATCTTGATTCTTTGAATTCAATAATTTATTGGGTCGAGCTTTTAAATGTTGATTCTTGGCTTTACTAGGATTGTTCTAATTTCTCATGGGTTTCGTAACTATAATTGTTATGTGGGTTCGCATCAGTTGGGATCAGAACAATGCTTCAAAATTCAAGATTATATCCTAGTTATTTTCCTTTTTGTTTGGATCTTTTTTTTTTATACTTCATGTTCTTCGCGTTCCTCATTTGTTTTGAGTCTCTAATCCATAAAATACAAAAAAAAAAAAAAAAAAACTTTTTTGTGTGCTAATCTAGCATCCAAATCAGTGTATATTTCTTTTGCTGATATCTAGTTGAATTTCCGAGCAAAAAAAAACAAAAATTCGAAAAATTGCCAGCAACATCCAATTTCATTTTGTTAGAATAAAAAAAAAATTCAAAATGTGTCCAATCTGAATTCAAGAAATACATTCTTGAATTTATTCTTAGCATTTCATTCAATTTCAAATTCCTACCTTTTTTTAGTCATTTTAGGTCACTTTCCTTACTCAATTCTTTGTTGGATTCCACGAGGGTTAAATTTTGATTGGGATGGAATTAAATCTTTGAAGTACTTGAGAGAAAGTATTGAGTAAAAAAAAGGCAAATTGATGAGACTAATAGAGGGAAAAAAGCCAACTTGATTGATACAAAAGTGTACACACGCTAGGCAAATATTAAACTAAATTTAGGATATCTGACAAGAACGGTTCTACTTTAAGCGGGAAGGATATTCAAGACAACGTGTCGGATGAGGTGATACGACAATTCAGAAGGTTGTTTGAGGATGTGAGAGATAGATTGAATGGCAAGACACATTACTTGCTAACTTATGTAGTGAATAATCTAGAGAAATTCCTAACGCAAGGAGGCAAGGAAGGTGGGAGCATAGAGCAAATTATGCTAATGAATGGAAAGTAGATAGTGATATTAATGAGGGTACGTTGATGGATGTCGAGTTAGGAAGAATGGGGATAGATAAGTTAGGCATGAAAAGAGGGGTAGAGATTACGTGGGAGATAGTGTTGTTCACAGTATGGGCAATATCAAGTTGAAAATTTCTGCATTCAAAGGAAGGAGTGATCCGAAAGCAAAAGAATGTAAAGATTGCGGTGCTTGAATTTACCGATTATGTTATTATTTGGTGAGATCAAGTAGTAACATCTAGGAGGAGGAACCGTGACAGCCTATTAATACTTGGGAATAATTGAAGGTTATCATGAGGAAGAGATTTGTGCTTAATCATTATTATCAGGAGCTTCATAAAAAATTGAAAAGGCTCTACCAAGGTTCTAAGAGTGTGAAAGATTATCACAAGGAGATGAAGATTGCGATGATTAGAGCAAATGTTAAGGAGGATAGGGAGACCACCATGACCCGATTTTTAAATGGTTTGAATAAAGATATAGCTAATGTGGTAGAGTTGTAGCATTGTGTGGAGCTAGAAGACATGCTACATATAGTTATGAAGGTGGAAAGACAATTGAAGAGGAAGTGAACAACTAGGTATTCATTGGGTTCTTCAGGTTTTAACTCTTATTGGAAACCGAAGTGGGATAATGATAAAGGTGAAGGGACTGTTTCAAAAGGTAGGACCGAGCTACCGAAGGAAAATGATGAAGTTTCTAGCAAGGCTACACCCAAGGTGGATTCTTAACCATCTAGGAATATGGATATCAAGTGGTTTAGGTGCTTGGGATCGGGACACATCGCTTCTCAATATCTAAACAAAGGGATGATGATCTTGCGAGACAATGGAGAAGTGGTTAGTGAGGGTGAGGGTGAGGGTGATGGTGATGGTGAATATGATGACATGCTGGAATTGGAAGAAGCTAGCAATGGTGAGGAAATGGAATATGCAGTATGAGAGCTATTTGTTACACGATGAGCTCTTAGTGCTCAAATCAAAATGGATGACTGGAGCAACAAAGGGAGAACATATTTCATATGAGATGCCACGTCAACAACAAGGTATGTAGTATGATTATTGATGGGGTAGTTGTACCAACGTGGATAGCACAACACTTATTGAAAAATTAAGATTAACTATGCTAAAACATTGTAGGCCTTAAAAATTGCAATGGTTGAATGAATGTGGAGAGGTTAATATGAATAGGAGAGTGTTGGTGAGTTACTCTCCTCTTCACATTAACCTCTCCACGATGAAGTGATGTGTGATGTAGCCCCTATATATGTCGGACATATTTTGTTGGGGAGGCCATGACAATATGATAGGAATGTGATTTATGACGGGTACAAAAATATGTACAACTTTACTAAGGATGAAAAATCTATTACTCTTGCATCACGTGTTGGCATGGAACCACTAGACAATACCTTAATTTTTTTCCCCCAAATCAATGGTCATCAAACCTTAATTTTATTACTTTAGTGACAAATTGCGCATGTCCAATTAAAAGTTGCAAGTGATAAAAATACATGTAGTTCCAAGGTTTGTAGTCAATGAGTCGTAATATCCAACTAATTGCAGGACCACTGAATATCAATTTGAAACATTGATTCCATTTGGTCTCATTTGACCAGAAAAAAATAATAATCTAAAAATCAACTTACAACTTCAATTATCTAGTACATCTTCCAATGAGTCCCCACATATATTTTTATTTTTTTTAATATTACCCCGCCTTAGATTTACAATTTCAAGACTACTAATACATAAGCCCCTAGAATATGACAATTCGTCAAATTTACAAATAATTTTCCAAAAACCCATCTCGAGTTAAAGCTTATTGCATACTCGTGAGCCTACACTGCACACTTAATGTAGTCAATATGCAACCAAAAACTAGAAAAATTAACAAAGTTTGCAAAAACTATAGGATAACAATATAGGCTTGGTAGCATTTGCTTCGCTGTTGAAAGGACAACAGCGAAATGCAGAAATGCTTTTCTTTACCACATTTTTTCTAATATCAATTAATTAATTAATTATTTTTTAATTTTCATTGTCAAAATGAATTATTAATGAGGGGTTGTAGCAATGCAACTACCATAACAGACAATTTATGAGTATTAGGTGGATCAAGAAACTAATAATAAATTGTAAGCCTCTGTTAATGAAAAATGAATACCACTGGAAAAAAAAATATCTCATTTATTCACATTTGCACATAACGATGCTTGCACATAATGAAAAATAAATAATAGTTTTTTTCCAGTCTACAGAAAGTTAGACATGGGCGGCTCTGATACCAAGCTGTAACGTCCCAAAATCTATTTCTTAAAAAAAAAAAAAAAAAAAGACTTGAAGTGTCACCAAAAACTTTATTATCTAAGCGGAAACTTAACACTATTTCATAAATCTTGGGATTTGATTGATAATGTTAATTCATCAACTTGAAGTGAAAAATTTTCATATATAATTAAAACAAAAAGAAAATATACTACGAATTTAAAACTGTAAAGTTTAACATGTCGAATAGGCTCAATTGTCAAAATTTCTAAAATAACGTGCAATTAAATATAAATGATTCTTAAATTAAAATTTGCCAATATCTGAACATTTTACTTAGCGACATCATAAGTGTTGACCCCAAAAAATGAGCTCTACAGAATCCCCACCACGTCCCCTCCACGTGGATATCACCTGCACACGGAGCACCCCGTTAGGAGGCAAAGGCCGCCGGTGGAGAAAAAGGTCCCGTGACCGTTCGCACTCCGACGGTCAAGTCAACTGCCGGACGAGGAAAATATAAGTGCAAGAGAGGAAGAGGGGAAGATGATAGGGTTAGAGAACATACCTTAAAAGTGAAATGGATTCACATATATATAGAAAATGGAAATGTAAATGGGCCATACGGTTTATAGGCCTTGCCCAAGTCCAAAACCGAGGCTATGAGACTCAGTTAAGGCTCCATATAAGTGGATGAGACCCTTCATCCGAGGCTATTTGTAAGTGGTTGAAGCCCTTTTGTCGAGGCTCTTTATATGTGGTTGAGGCCCTTCAGCGAGGCTCTTTATATGTGGTCGAGGCCCTTCAACCGAGGCTCTTTACATGTGGTCGAGGCCCTTCAACCGAGGCTCTTTGTAAGTGGTTGGAGCCTTTCAACCGATGCTCTTTGCAAGTGGTTGGAGCTCTTTAGCCGAGGCTAATTATATGTGGTTGAGGCACTTCAGCGAGGCTCTTTATATGTGGTTGAGGCCCTTCAGCGAGGCTCTTTATATGTGGTCGAGGCCCTTCAACCGAGGCTCTTTGTAAGTGGTTGGAGCCTTTCAACCGAGGCTCTTTGTAAGTGGTTGGAGCCTTTCAACCGATGCTCTTTGCAAGTGGTTGGAGACCTTTAGCCGAAGCTCTTTGTCCCGAGGCTCTTCACAACGAGAACCTCCAATCCGAGGCTCCCTTAGGCCGAAGCCCATGCTGTTGGGATCTTTGACCTGTTGCCCCCCCCTGTGACTTTTCGTTGACTGTCCTGCCTACGTGGCGTGCCACGTGGCCTTGCTTCTTTAGTCCTCGAAATCGATGGATAACAATAGTCCCCCAAGTCTAGGCATGATTATTTATGTAATGCGTGGACTTGAAAGTAAAATTGAGATAGAGCTTCAGATAATAAGATGCTTTCTTAGAGCTTCGAAATAATAAGACGCTCTCTTAGAGTTTCGGAAAATGAGATGCTCTCTTAGAGTTTCGGAATAATAAGACGCTCTCTTAGAGCTACTGTGCTCTCTTAGAGTTTCTGATAATAAGATGCTCTCTTAGAGCTTCAAAAAACAAGATGCTCTCTTAGAGCTTCGGAAGATAAGATGCTCTCTTAGAGCTACTGTGCTCTCTTAGAGTTTCTGATAATAAGATGCTCTCTTAGAGTTTCAGAAAACCAGATGCTCTCTTAGAGCTTCGGAAGATAAGATGCTCTCTTAAAGCTACTGTGCTCTCTTAGATTTTCTGATAATAAGATGCTCTCTTAGAGTTTCAGAAAACCAGATGCTCTCTTAGAGCTTCGGAAGATAAGATGCTCTCTTAGAGCTACTGTGCTCTCTTAGAGTTTCTGATAATAAGATGCTCTCTTAGAGTTTCAGAAAACCAGATGCTCTCTTAGAGCTTCGGAAGATAAGATGCTCTCTTAGAGCTACTGTGCTCTCTTAGAGCTTATGATAATAAGATGCTCTCTTAGAGTTTCGAAAAATAAGATGCTTTCTTAGAGCTACTGTGCTCTCTTAGAGCTTATAATAATAAGATGCTCTCTTAGAGCTTATAATAATAAGATGCTCTCTTAGAGCTTCGAAAAATAAGATGCTCTCTTAGAGTTTCGAAAAATAAGATGCTCTCTTAGAGCTACTGTGCTCTTTTAGAGCTTATAATAATAAGATGCTCTCTTAGAGCTACTGTGCTCTCTTAGAGCTTATAATAATAAGATGCTCTCTTAGAGCTTCGAAAAATAAGATGCTCTCTTAGAGCTACTGTGCTCTCTTAGAGCTTATAATAATAAGATGCTCTCTTAGAGCTTCGAAAAATAAGATGCTCTCTTAGAGTTTCGAAAAATAAGATGCTCTCTTAGAGCTACTGTGCTCTCTTAGAGCTTCTACTAATAAGATGATCTCTTAGAGCTAACTGACTTTGAGGCTCTTAGCCTTTGTAAAATTTACATAAATCGAGGCTCTTAGCCAAACGACTTTAAGGCTCTTAGCCTTTTTTAAAATTTAAATAAGTCGAGGCTCTTAGCCAAACGACTTTGAGGCTCTTAGCCTCTGTAAGTAAGCAGCAGAGGCTATGCTCTGAATGTATACACATCGATAATGTAGAGGCATGACGAGCTCTCTGAAGATAAATGCAGTTGTAATGCAACATCTCATATGGTGAGGCATCTCGCAGGGCGATGGATGAACATCGAGCTGGCGGCTCATTTTGAACTATCAGAGCCTTATAAGCAACTTCGGAATGATGAGGACTTACAGCGAAGCTCTGTAACAATGTGAGACGAGGAATAGACATCTCGTGAAGCCAGGAATAAGCATCTCGTATATAAATCTCGAACTATCGGAGTCTTATAAACTGGCCTTGGAATGATGAGGTCTTACAGTTAGGCTCGACGATAGTAAAAGACGAGGAATAACCATCTCGCGAGACTACAAATAAACATTTGACGAGGCGGTTTGCCTCTTCCTCTTTCAAGGAATGAGGACTTCAAAATATTGCATCTTCATTTATTCAAGAGGCGAGTACTCATAAAATATGTCGTCTCTTCCTTTATTCAAGGAACGAGGACTTCAAAATATACTACCTCTTCCTTTATTCAAGGAACGATGACTTCAAGATGATGTTCCTCTTCTTATTTACGAGAAGAGTTCCCTTAGCAGCACAACTATTGTAGAACAACCTAACTTGCATCACTAAAGGCGGTTCCATGTTCCCAACTTTCGTTCCTTTTTGTTGACATGATACATCCTCAAAATCACGAATCTTCAGAAAATCATCATCCTTCATATATTTAGCTCCGTAGGGACCTTTCGAACACTGCATGGCTAGATTTTTAGAGATGTAGCATGTTCCATCAGTATGTAAAAGAGGCTTCCCATCTTCATAAAAGATAACAGAGCCATTCTCATATAGGAAAGGTATATCTTCAATTCACTCAATTTGCACAGAATCAATATCAACTTGAAGCTTCATGGTCTTCGACCAGGGATAAGCATCTGGCGAAGCGGGGAATAAACATCCCGCTAATAAAGTCTCGACCTATCGGAGTCTTATAAACTGGTCTCGGAATGATGATGTCTTACAGTTAGGCTCAACGATAGTGAGAGGAGAGGAATAAACATCTCGCGAGGCCAGGAAGGAGCATCTGGCGAATAGCCTCTTCCTTTATTCATGGAACAAGAACGTCAAGATATTGCATCTTCCTTTATTCAAGGAATGAGGTCTTCGACCAGGGATAAACATATGGCAAAGCGGGGAATAAACGTCCCGCTAATAATGTTTCGAACTATCGGAGTCTTATAAACTGGCCTCGGAATGACGAGATCTTACAGTTAGGCTCAACGATAGTGAGAAGCGAGGGATAAACATCTCGCGAAGCCAGGAATAAGCATCTGGCGAAGCGGGGAATAAACATCCCGCCAATAAATCTAGAACTATTGGAATCTTATAAACTGACCTCGGAATGACGAGGTCTTACAGTTAGGCTCAACGATAGTGAGAGTCGAGGAATAAACATCTCGCGAAACCAGGAATAAGCATCTGGCGAAGCGGGGAATAAACATCCCGCTAATAAATCTCGAACTATCGGAATCTTATAAACTGGCCTCGGAATGATGAGGTCTTACAGTTAGGCTCGACGATAGTAAGATGCGAGGAATAAGCATCTCGCGAAGTGGAGAATAAACATCTCGTATATAAATCTCGAACTATCGGAGTCTTATAAACTGGCCTCGGAATGATGAGGTCTTACTGCTAAGCTCAACGATAGTGAGAGACGAAGAATGACCATCTCGCGAAGCCAGGAATAAGCATCTGGCGAAGCGGGGAATAAACTTCCCGCTAATAAATCTCGAACTATCGGCTTATAAACTGGCCTCGAAATGACGAGGTCTTACAGTTAGGCTCAACGATAGTGAGAGGCAATGAATAAACATCTCGCGAAGCCAGGAATAAGCATCTGGCGAAGCGGGGAATAAACATCCCGCTAATAAATCTCGAACTATCGGAGTCTTATAAACTGGCCTCGGAATGACGAGGTCTTACTGCTAAGCTCAACGATAGTGAGAGGCGGGGAATAAACATCTCGCGAAGCCAGGAATAAGCATCTGACGAAGCGGGGAATAAACATCCCGCTAATAAATCTCGAACTATCGGAGTCTTATAAACTTGCCTCGGAATGACGAGGTCTTACAGTTAGGCTCAACGATAGTGAGAGGCGGGGAATAAACATCTCGCGAAGCCAGGAATAAGCATCTGGCGAAGCGGGGAATAAACATCCCGCTAATAAATCTCGAACTATCGGAGTCTTATAAACTTGCCTCGGAATGACGAGGTCTTACAGTTAGGCTCAATGATAGTGAGAGGCGAGGAATAAACATCTCGCGAACCCAGGAAGGAGCATCTGGCAAAGCGGGGAATAAACATCCCGCTAATAAATCTCGAACTATCAGAGTCTTATAAACTGGCCTCGGAATGACGAGGTCTTACAGTTAGGCTCAATGATAGTGAGAGGTGAGGAATAAACATCTCGCGAGGCCAGGAAGGAGCATCTGGCGAATAGCCTCTTCCTTTATTCAAGGAATAAGGACTTTATGATATACCGCATCTCACAATAAGAAATCCATGGGATTGGGTTCACCTCCGATAGTGCGAGGTCTTACAAGCTGGCCTTGAACGTGCAAGGTCTTAGAGCTCGTCTCAAATAGTAGAGGTGATCATGAAAAGGGGCTTTGAATAAGAGGACCCGAGCTAAGCAAGTTATCGAATACTTAGCGTGCATTGTAAAAATAATTTCTTTGACACAAATGAATTTTGTAGTCTATGCACGGAATCATGGAGAATTACAATTGCAAATTTCACATACTTTCACAATTCATCGTTGTGGATATTGATTTAATTTATACAAAAATCAACTAGTATAGCTCTTTAAAATCAGCTTACTTAAAATAATTTAATTTCCTGGGAAACATGTAGCATTGGGCAGCCAAAACAATAATAATTATAGGCCTCAGGAAATATAAATACTTGGGTCTAGTTTTGCTTTTCACAATATGCCACAGCCCATTTAAGAAATCAAATGGCAGTAATTTTCCACCAATAGAAATAGTCCAAGGGAAATAAATAGTTGGGCCCAAATTTTGAATAAACATTGGACAAACCTTAATTGAAGCCCATTAAGTAATTATCCAAATTTTTGTATTCACATTTGGCATAAGGCAGCAAAGAAAAGTCAAAACCTGAAAAATGGCGTAGGAACCCGTGAAAGCTCTGTTTCGGCGTAAAAAGCACGCCACAGCCAAGGTGTCATCTCCATCAATATTAATTTGACAAGATTTTTAGGAATAAACTAGTCCCGTTTATTGCCGTTGCCGGAGGTTGCATGTGGAGCAAGATTTCTCTTCATTTTCATTTCTTCCTATGTGTTTTTGGATCCATGTGTGGATGTGTATTGAATAAATGCACCTTTTCTTGATAGTAATTTTTGGTGGTTGCCTGAAAAATGTTCTCTCTGGTAGATATTTTCATTTCTTCTCTGTAGCTGGGTTTCTCTTTCATTTGGTGTTGGTTTCTTCCAATAACATGGATGAATGTTGCCAGCAATAATGGGAGCCAGTAAATCATCATTTTTACAAACCCACCGACGAATGTTTTACTGATGCCGTCCATATTTTCTTGACTGTCTCCCTTTTGTTGTTGTCTGCCATTTTTTGTTTATCTTCGGTGACTGACCTCCTCAAATCTTTCGGTAGAGGAACTACCAAGAAAAAACATATTTTTCCGGTGGCCTTTTGATTGTGGTATAACATGGTTAATGTACCATTCCCACAGACGGCGCCAATCTGTTGACCCCAAAAAATGAGCTCAACAGAATCCCCACCACGTCCCCTCCACGTGGACATCACCTGCACACGGAGCACCCCGTTAGGAGGCAAAGGCCGCCGGTGGAGAAAAAGGTCCGGCGACCGTTCGCACTCCGACGGTCAAGTCAACTGCCGGACGAGGAAAATATAAGTGCAAGAGAGGAAGAGGGGAAGAGGATAGGGTTAGAGAACATACCTTAAAGTGAAATGGATTCACATATATATAGAAAATGGAAATGTAAATGGGTCATACGGTTTATAAGATCTTTTTATGAAAAAAATAATAATTTAAAGTTACTTATTACTTAGCAAGTTACTATTCGCAAAAAAAAAAAAAAAAAAAAAAAAAAACAAAAAAAATCCAAGTTTGAGACGGAATAAATTTATCTATTTTTATAAATGGGGAGGGGAAGAGGCAAGTCTAAAATTTCTAAAATTTAATTTATTAACTTTTTAATGGTTAAACTTCAATTTTAATCATATATTTTATTAGATGTACGTCTTTTATCAATTCTTAATTACCCGCTACATCAACATTTATCAATTTTTTTGTCAAATAACCCCTAATAATAAATCTGCCAACTTGAAGTTGATCACCCAATTCGAATTGTTAAATTTTGGACGCTGAAAAAAGCATATATACCTCCCTATATTCTGTCCCTTATTCGTCTCTTATACGTATGAAAATGGTGACAGTGAAGACTGCTTACAAAGTAGAACCAACTGAGCCAACTCCAAATAAGGTCACGTGTCTATCCGAACTTGACCAAATTACGGCCGTGACTCATGCGCCCACTGTCCACTTTTATGCTCCAACTACAGATTTTCTCTATTCGTATGCAATCCAAATTCTAAAAAGACTGGTTGAGCAAAGCGCTTGTTATCTTCTACCCACTGGCGGGGCACCTCCATGAGATCGGAGGAGGCCGCCTTGAACTTCATTGCGATGCCAAGGGAGCAATTCTCGTCGAAGCTGAGTCAGAAGCAAATATTGAAGATTTTGAAATGCGGGATTTTCTTCCAAACGCAAATATGCAAGAGCTTATTCCGAAAATGGATTATAGTGCTACTCCAATATCCGAGCAACCATTGGTTTCGGTGCAACTGACTAAAATACAATACTGGAAAGTCGACTTTTACAAATATTTTACAATAGTCTCCAAATGTACTCAAGATACCCAATATGCAGTAAGCTCATGATATGAATACATGTACTACTATTTAACTTTTCTGACACAACATACATGCATCCCAAAAGAACTATGCACTAAGTAAGTTGACAAAATGAATCATACAATTAAAGACGAAGTGTAGCTCAACTCGGTGGATCAACAGGCTCCGATGCTACTCAACTCCGCTACTATCTGATAAGAAAATAGGTGACAAAATATATAAGTTTGTAACTCAGTGAGTGAATAGTTTATAAATAAGTATATATATTTCTTCCATTTATGTATATTTTTTGAAAATTCTTACTCCTTTGAAACTTTGAGTAATTCTGAAATTTGATAATATTTTTAAAAACTTAAACATGATTAAATCATAAAATCATTTGTTCTTCATTCTAAACAAGTAACTATAAAGTATAACGAATATAAGATCTACGAAAATCTCTGAAATATTTTGTTGTTCAATACTATAAGCTGAAAGCTTTATACTGAGAACTGAATAATCTGAATTCTATAATTCACAATCAAATAAGCTGTAGAAATACTGAAATATCACACCAAAAAGGTACCATGAATAACCTTACTCATGTATCGATTAATATCGATATACATGGCAAAACTATTCAATTCTGGAATTCTGGTCATATACGTGCAGAGCTATAATCTGGTCATGCACTATGGAAACACATTCACAATAGTGCAGAGCGGGTAAAATCACCATAACTGATCATACACTGTGAAAACACATTCACACCAGTGCAGACAGGGCTAAAATTACATTGGTGCTTTCTGATGGTTTTTAAAATAACCTTAGATATACTGACACATGTAATATGAATATAACATACTACTATAAAATCCGTTTGATTCTCGAAATTATGCCGTTAAATCAAGTATATGAAACAATTAACTTTCGGATATGATATAAACTTAATAAATATATATATTTTTGAAAAATAAGTTTTTCCACTCACAGATCTATAGATAAAGTTATATTAAAGAACATTTCCAAGCCTTCACATCACTACCTGCAATAACTGTATAATTATTCAAATTAAAACTTAACAATTAAATTAATACAAATACACCACTTAATTTCTTAACTTCTATATTTATTCTTGCATATCTATTTCCACAACTTTTCCTCTCTTAAATTATTTACCCACAAATCACCACACACAATCAAATCCATTAAATCACTATACTTTCATAAAATTACTAGTTTACACATATACAACCTCCATATATAATTTAATCCAATAACTAAACCTCGATATTTATCACATAACTTCTCTCAAACCTTTAAAATCTGAAATCAAATATTTGACAAAAACAGCACTAAATTCCCATAGTATTGAATTCTGGCTCATGTTTCTGCATATTGAAAATTATCACCGAAACCATTGACAGAAGTAGCACCTTCTGGGAATAATTTCAAAAATAGCACATTTGTAGAATTTTGTCTCAAAATGCTTATAATAATTACTTAACAATGGAGAAATCAATCTCAATTCCTTAAATTTAATGTTTAACATCACATAATCACAAGAAAATCAAATAATACGTCTTTATCTCACAAACCCATTCACAATTCCACTTTCTTCAACATTAATTTCCTAATACACATTTCTTTGCTATTTTCCTAATTACCACCTCAAATACATATCAATAACACATAATTCTTACTAAACTTTGAATATAAACAAATTGTCATAAACCCTAAAAATTAAATTAACATACCTCTTTACCATCCTTCTTCTTCTCCTGTTCTTTCTCTTCTTTATTTTTTTTTTCTTTCCTTCTCTTTTCTTCCTTCCTTTTTCCCTTTTCTTCCCTTCTTTCTCGATTTTTCCTTCTCTCTGACGGTTTCTGTCTCTGTGTATATGTATATCAAATGAAAAGGAGTAATGTTAATTATTCATCCACAGTGGGGTTACAGATACAGTTTAGGTGGCTCTAAATGATAGGTTAAATGAAATGTGAAATTAAATGACTTATTTAATTTCACCTATCATTTAATGCCACATTAATGCCACCTAGACTGTATTTGTAACTCCAATGGGGATGAATAGCATTACTCAATGAAAAATTGGGTAATTGGTTATATAATTGCCACTTGTAATCCACTCATACCAACAATTGCAAAGAAAGCCCATCTTCTTCAATTTAACATAACATTTAGTCCTTAACTTCCATTGAATATAAAATCTAACCATTTTACTTCTAATAATATATAAGTAATCCCCCAAAATTAATTTTTATCCATCTTAAACCTTCAAATATTGTCAATTTGTAAAATAACCCCAAATAAAATAATTTATTCCATTTAAATCCTTCTTTGACTAAGACTTTGACAAGTCAACGTTTGACTTTTGACTTAAAAAATGAGTTATGACATTGGGCATTTCCCATGTTATTGCAAATGGCCCATCTACTTTCCATTTTATCACTGAATGGGCAAAAATTGCTGGAGGGGAGGAGACCAGTATCCTCCCAGTACTCGATCGGACAATTTTGCAAATTGAAGAACCGCCCAAGTTTGAGCACATAGTATTGACACCTCCTCCGCTCTTGATAGGCCACTCGGATAATATGGAGAAGCGGAAGAAGCCAACAACAATTGCCATGCTAAAGCTAAGCAAAGAAATTGATAAATTGAAGGACAAGGCCAATCTAGATACACCATACAGAAATACCTCCCGTCTATATAGCAGGTGACAAAATTTTTTCGTTCAGTGCATTGAAAATAATTGCATTATCTGACCCTACATTTTAACAATTTCATTCTCTAGTCCTTTACGTTAAGGATAGATATAAAAATTTTATTCATCTTAACAATGTTGACCTTTTAAGATAGAACAATAAATCTCAATATTTACTATATACTAATATTTTCCAGCTTTATCCTACAGGTACGAGGTTCTGGCCGGACATATGTGGAGATGTGCATCCAAGGCGCGGAGGCATGCTGTGGAACAACTAACGAGATTACACATAGCTGTCAGCTTCAGAAATCGAATGCAGCCACCATTACCACAGGGCTACTTCGGGAACGCCAATTTACGCAAAGCAGCAGTAACCACAGCGGGGGAATTACTTTCAAACCCTTTAGGTTATGCTTCAAGTAAAATACGTGAAGCCATCAAAAAAGTAACAGATGAATATGTAAGATCTTATCTTGGAGTTATTAATTCTATACCAGACGTTTCCGTGAATCGTAATTTTCACACGGCAGGGTGTGCACTGGGCGGTTTCTATGGAAACCCTAGTGTGGAAATCACAAGTTGGACATCTATGCCTGTATATGAAGCTAATTTTGGTTGGGGGGAAGTGATTCACATGGGCCCTGGATCAATGGGTTTTGATGGGAAATCCTTCATTATTCAAGGTCGAGACGGAGGTGAATCATTTACTGTTGCATTGGCAGACAGAGTATATGGACACTTTCAAGAAATTTTTTTACGATGAAATATGAATAATATTCATGTTCTCAACAAGCTCACCATGAAGCTAGTCTGCTAGCTAGCGTTTAATTTGCATGCAGTTAGATTTTACCTTCTCTTTTGCTTTTAGATTTGTGTTTCAGTAATAATATTCTCGCAAACTACTTGTTGGAGAAGAAGGATCGCATATTGTCCGCAACTTGCCGCATGTGTAGTTTAAGCTTACAAGTTATTTAAATTTATTTTCGAAGTATTTTTATGGATAAGTTTTTTATTTTATTTTTTATTAATAACAAAATCAAAATATAATACAATTAAAGTAAAACTTAAATATCTCCCTAACTCTTTCTCACTTTCGTGTTGGGAAATTATTTAATTTCCCGAGATGGACCGACATATGTAATTAACTGTGTATAAATGCTATCTTAAAGTTAAGCCCAAAATTAAAGTGATCTAATAAAGAATTAAGTAATTGGGCTTTAAGCATCTAATTAAAGTGTGTGCCGGACTATATGTGTAGAGACCGGATCCATTAGGGTTTGTATTTGACGATGGGCCGAATACATATGGAAATATATAAAGGGTTATGGTCCCCAATTCATGTGTGATTTTCTCATTCTATGTGGCATCCCATCAACACAAGAATACAAGAGAAAGCATATGAAGAGGAAGATCCATAAAACCCACAATCAGAAATTAAGATGGAGATTTGAAGCAACCAAACTGAAGATTTACAGATCCAGATTCAAGATTCATTAATCAAGTCAGAAATCAATTGATTAAGGTATGTTCTGCGTTAATTCAGTTTCTTGATGGTTTGACATGAAGATCTTGGCAAGATCGTAAAGTTTAAGTTTTAATAAAGTTCTAACATTTCGAACTCACTAGTTGAAGGAAAATGTGTAAATTTGTAACCATATCCCAAATTTGGAAAATCCTGAGCTTCCTCTTAGTTGTAACATCTTGGAATTTTCTATGCCGAGAATATATTTTGTTGATATGGGGATAGGAGCTGAATAACGATAAGTTATGCTTGCAGGTTCTAGTCTTAAAAATAAGAAATTAAGTTGAATGTGAGAAATAGTTAGTTGTGCTCGTCTATTACACAATATAATAAGGATTGGAAACGGCATATCAACATGGATAAATTATTAAATATTAAAAAATTACAATTATACTCCTAACCTTTTTGGAAAAGGACATTATTCAGTTTGAAAATCACAAATCTTAAAAATTGCCCTTGAATAAGCTAGCTACTTGACTAGGAAAAAGAAGAACGCTTGGTGTAGATGGTGATTTTCACAGGGGAATTGGTTCAAAAAAATAAAAATGGATCAAACGGGTGTTGCCATCAAATCATCTGTAGGAATTCTGGTAGCAATTCCCCTGTACAAGGGGAGTAGCTGTGGAAAAAGCTTTAATTAATAATTTTAATCACTTTAAAATAAGTAAAAATAATCAAAAGTGACTTGGGCACTTCCAGGAGTACCTTTTTTATGGTGCTCTCAAACTCAATGCAAACACGCAAGCCTATATCTATATAATTTAATCGTGATACTAAGTGACATTGATTTATTTGACATCCTATGTGGTTTATTTTTCGGAGTTGCTATTTAAATTCATCATTGTTATATATATCTATCACATTCTATGTTTATTCCTATTAAAATTTTAAATTTTTAAAAATACTATTTTCATCCACACCACATTTCAATATTATCCTTATTAAATTCATTCATTTAAAAGCTATACATTCACACCATTTTTATATTATCTATCCCATCATAATTCCTTCAATCCTTTTATATATCAATCCTTACCATTTTTATATATTTATACATCCACACCATTTATATATATGCATTGTCAAATTTCTTTTCTTGTTTTGATAATCACAGTAGATTAGCCATCACTATTTTGAATTCAAGAAAAAAAAAAGATAATCCCAACAAAAAACTCGATCTCTAATGTTTTCAATTCCAAAAAATCAAGAAAAGAAAAGATAACCCCAACAGAAAATTCAAATAATGTGGAATGAAATTTCCTACTAATACTACTCGAATTCAAAAGGCACATGCATCATCAAATAGAGCTCACAATGTTAATGTAAATATTTTTAAACGATTGGAAGGAAATGGGATACATAATAGAAAAGCCGTGTATTTTAAGTGACACATCATAAGTATGCATCATGCACATGAGGTTTGCTTACTGGACGTTAGCTCATTACACGTTATTACTATTATTTCACATGATGATAGTTTGATGATGCGAGGCGACCTCTTGAGTCGAGATGGATTTAGTACTATCCGAATTGAATATTCTATTCCTAGGCTAATAAGATAATTTGAATTATTTTGAAGTTTGCTTGAATTATTTTAAATAAACTATGTAATTTTCGTACGCAATTATTTACGATTTTATAAATTCCGCGAAATTATGATATCTATTAAGTTTAATTCATATTATTAAATTTTATCGAATTTGATGCATTTATTTCTTAAATGAAAATTAAATGTTATCACTCATAAGTTTAGAATTTTCTAGATTTGAGGGGTTTATTTCTATAAAATGATCCAAAAGAATTTAATGAAAATAAATATTAGTGGATGAATTGAGAGTGATATATTTTTATTTAATTTTATATATGTTTATTAAAGTAAATTTACATAAAATAAAAAATATAATATAATATTTTTCACAAGTGAATGTATATATAAAAAATATTAATTTCACAAATGGTCACTGAAGTTACCTAAAAATCACAAAACGGTCACTGAATTTTAAAACTTGTAGAAACGGTTATTGAAGTTTCATGCGCTTTCACAAACGGTCACTGAAATTTCAATTTCTTTCACAAACGGTCACTGAAGGATCGTTATGATTTAAATTCAAACTTAAATGACCAAAACACATGAACATAGAACAGTAAGGACCTCAAGTGCAAATTTTATCTAAAAACCAAAACCATTCCCTTCTCAACCCACCACCTTTGTACAGCTATAACTCCAACTTCTGGCCACCTTGACCGTCGAACCAATATACCGCCTTGAAGCCCTCGCTACCCTCTACGTAACCCACCTCCATCGGATTTCACCGAAATTTCATCCCAAAGTCGGCAGCTCGAACAGGACAGCACTGCCAACCTCCACTTTGGGATGAAATTTCACCACTTTTCGGCCACCAAAACCACCGGATCAACACACCACCTTGAAGCCCTCGCCGTGATCTACGCAACCCACCCAAGAATCGCCCCTAACTCTATCAAATTTGGCCGGAATTTCATCCCAAAGTCGGCGGCTCGCACAGGACAGCACTGCCAGCCGCCACTTTGGGACAAAATTTCACCACTTTTCAGCCACCACAACTGTCGGAACAACACACCACCTTGAAGCCCTCCCTGTCCTCTACGTAACCTATCTAAGAATCACCCCTTACTCAGTCGGATTTCGCCGAAATGTCGTCCCAAAATCGGCCACTCGCACAGGACATCACTGCTTGCAACCAATTTGGGACGAAATTTCACCACTTTCCGGCCACCAAAACCACTGGACCAACACATCAACTTGAAGCCCTCACTGTCCTCTACGTAACCCATCTAATAATCACCCCTAACTCCATCAGATTTGGCCGAAATTTTGTCCCAAAATCGACCGCTCGCACAGGACAGCACTGCCAACCGCCACTATGGGATGAAATTTCGGCCAAATCCGACGGATTTAGGGGCAATTCTTGGGTGGGTTATGTAGAGGACAGGGAGGGCTTCAAGGTGGTGTGTTTTTCCTGTGGTTTTGGTGGCTGAAAAGTGGTGAAATTGCGTCCCAAAGTGGAGGCTGGCAGTGCTGTCATGTGCGAGCCGCCGACTTTGGGACGAAATTCCGGCCAAATCCGACTAAGTTAGGGGAGATTCTTAGGTGGGTTACATAGAGCACGACGAGGGCTTCAAGGTGATGTGTTGGTCCCGTCGTTTTGGTGGCCGGAAAGTGGTGGAATTTCTTCCCAAATTGGCGGCTAGCAGTGTTGTCCTGTGCGAGCTTCCGACTTTGGGACGAAATTCCGGCGAAATCCGATGGATTTAGGGTCGATTCTTAGATGGGTTGCGTAGAGAGTAACGAGGGCTTCAAGATGGTATATTGGTTAGGCCGCCGAGTGGCCGGAAGTTGGAGTTATAGTTGTCCAAATGTGGTGGGTTGATAAGGGCATGGTTTTAGTTTTTAGATGAAATTTGCACTTGAGGTCCTTAATGTTCTATGTTCATGTGTTTTGGTCATTTACGTTTGAATTTAAATCATAACGATCCTTTAGCGACCATTTGTGAAAGAAATTGAAACTTCAGTGACCGTTTGTGAAAACGTATGAAACTTCAGTGACCGTTTTTGCAAGTTTTAAACTTCAATGACCGTTATGTGATTTTTAGGTAACTTCAATGACCATTTGTGAAATTAACCCTATATAAAAATGGTGGAAGTATATAGCTTGGCTCCCTTATTTTTTATTATGTGACATCAATTACTAGATATTTATGTTGTAGGGGGTATTATGTGGCATGTCATTGGTGACCTCGAAAGCCTCGACATTGCACTGTAGCACTACGTATCATGGATGTTTTATTTTTTAAAAATAAACCACTTCAGATGGTACATTATATTAAGGAAAGGTTGCATAAGCGGTCCACAACCTTTTACTTTTTTGGAACTTTAATTTTCAATTTATGTCAGTGAAGGTTCCAAACTTTTGAAAAATTAGTAGCAAATGTCAAATGGACGGAATTTGACCGTTAGTTGACCAAAAAAATTAATTTTATCCAAATATAAAGACAAAATGATAACTTTGTATGTTTTTAAATATTGACAATTAAAATAATAAAACAAAAAATGAAATCTAGACCCACCCCACACCCCTACCCCACCCACTCTTACGAAAAACAGAAAGGCCGATCATCGGTACCCTTAAAACATAAATCCATCCTCCTTCCTCACTCCCACCCATAGTGGTGGTTGGCACTGCCGCCCAAAGGGATGGGGTGGGGGATTTTCGGTTTGAAGTCTATTCTCTGCTATGTTTGGAGTACAAATTGAGAGCTATTTATTCGGGTTAGAGAGTTATTCCATTGGGGAAAAACAAGGTTTTTAGTGCTAGTTTCTTTAATGGATATTGTCCATTTCTTGATTTTGAGATTCGAGCTATAAAGCTCTCTTGGAATTATTGGAGTTGGCTTTCTATTTTGTTCTTGAATTTTTTGGGTTGTTTTCTTACTACCTTAGAGAGTGAATTCACTATCATTTTGTAGGTTAAATAGAAAATGGCTCCACTTTTTGATTGGGGGACTAAAGATTCACCAAAGGAAACTTCAATTGTAGTGAAAATGGAGAACCCCAATTTCTCCATCGTGGAAATTGATGGGTTTTGCTTCTTAAGGCAAATCCTGTCGTTGAGTGTGTTGTGTTGATTTTATTTTTTGTTGGGGGATGGGGGTGGCTGTGATGTTGGTTTTACGGTGGTGGTGATGGATGGGTGGAGTAGTTGGCACCAACGGTTAAAGACAGCGATAGTGATTGTGATTTTGATATTAGCTGGATGTTAGTGAGTGGGGTGGGGTGGGGTGGGGTGGGGTGGGGGTTGAGGCAAATTTTTTATTTCTTTTCTTTTCTTTTAAAATTATTTTATGTTAAATTTGTATAGTTACCATTTTGCCCATCTTATATTTGGATAAAATTATTTATTTTGGTCAAATGGATGGTTTCTATCCATTTGGTCAAAGGGATTTATATTGACACCATATTTTTTTAGAGAAAATTGTAACCACAATACCAAACATTCCACTATTTTACAGACGTTGCCCAAACCTTTCATTTGTGTCACTCACGGTTCCAAACCTTTAAACAATTCGCACCCGGAATCCAAATTGACAGAAACCGTTAGTTTGACTGTTAGTTGACCAATAATTAAATGTCTGACCAATTGTTGACCAATTATTAAAGGGTAAATATGTAACTTTACATTTTTTATATGAAAAAAAATTAAAATAAGAGAATTAAATTTAAAAAAAAAAAACCCAAGTTACGTTCATCTTCTTCCCCCCACCCCACCCGAACCCAATCATCAACAACTGGTTTGCACTTAATTCATCTCATATTCATCCCCATACTGATTTGCCGTTTCTCGAACTATTTCCACGTTCGAGCGTAATTCCCGACGCTGATTTCAAGAATTTGCCTTGCATCCTCGCATACTACAGCTGGCCCGGGTTCAGAAAGCCCGTTGTTGCTTATACTTCCACTTCACCTTGCCAACGGCACCAACTCTCTGAATTACGCTGGCAAGCGGCAGTCTCCACCTCTGACACCGCCGGTACCACCGATTTCGGCCCCGTAAGTTCCTATTGTTTCTCTATATATACGCTTGTAGGTAAATTTATTAATGTCAAGTGTGCATCAGAAGGATAAGAGTGAAGAATATTGTAGAATTAATCATTAAAAAGATGATTATGTGCTGAAGCTAATTAGATCAGTTGTATATGATGTGATTTCAATATATGTTGAGGTCAGAGCTAATTAGAAACGACAAACCAGTGGGGGGAAGGGAGATGGAGACGGAGACGGAGTAGGGATGACAACGGTTCGGTTTGGTCAAAACCATAATCGCACCATTAAATTTTTGGCCATACCATAACCGCACCATAACCACGAAAATCGGTTCGGTTCGGCTTGGTTCGTATCTCGGTTCGGTTCGATTAATAATCACGAAGATAAATTATTTTTTATAAGTCCAAACTCCTACTGTTAAATTGAAGGACGAAAGATCTGTCCACACCATTGCAATCCCTATAACTGTTATGAGTATAAAAAATAAAAATCAAAGAAAATATAATTTGATTAAATCATTAGTACATAAATATAATTAAGCCCGTGTTTGATGGTTATTATTTGGTGAAAACAATGTTTTGAATAGTGATTTTTAGGAGAATGTGTGACTAAAAGTAGGAATTTTTTTTTCGATTATATGCAAAATATTTTATTGTGTGAATGTATGATTGAAAATGAGTATGTAGTAAAAAGGATTTTCAAGTATTTACATTATTACTCATGTTTTGAAACGCTTCTAGCAAGACAGGATATACTTTTCTGGTTTCCTACAAGAGAGATTTTTAAGCTATTGCGTTTTATCTCAAGTAGCTCCATTAGTTTTTTTATGATAGATAGATTTAAGTTTTGTTCAAGTTTTTGACCTTCCCGCACGACGACTTTTCATGTTGCCATCGAAATCTATATAGTCCACGGTCGTATATAATGTAACTTATTGTGACGATGAGATGACTAGAGTAGCTTTGTTAGTTTTATTAGCTTAGATATAATAAATTGATGCAAGTAAATTATATATATTGTGCGAAAGCAAATATCTCCATATACGTGGCTTTCTATGGATCTCCCGTTTAGTTGATGATAATGGGGTCAGGCGTTTGAAGTTGGAGGGAACATATCACAGCAAGAAATGTCCCGTCTCTGGATTGCCTCGCTCAGCGCCGTTGTGGAGCCGTGGAGGGAAGTTTTAGGTTATTCTTTGAAGTGTTGGCGGAAGTTTTAGGTTAAGTTAAAAATATAAAAAAAAAAAAATTGGGCCCTCAAAAATTCTGGACCTGAGGCCCTGAGGCGGTGGCCTTGTGGGTAATGGTTAATTGGCTCAATTTTTTAATTGAGTTTGTCCAAAAAAAAAAAATTAAAATTGTGCAATTAAATTTATTTTTTTAGTGGGTAATCGGTTCGGGGCGGGGCACCGTTGTTAAATACGATACCCGCCCCACCATGAATCGGGTCATTAAAATCAAAACCATAACCACTCCATTGCACCATCAGTTCGATTTTTTTCGTCCCATTCGGTTTGGTTAACCGCAGTTTTCGATTTACACAGTTCGAATTGCCATCCCTAAGACGGAGAGGGAGAGGGAAGAAGATGAACAATAACTTGGGGTTTTTCTTTAATTTAATTATTTTATTTTAATTTTTTTCATATAAAAAAATGTAAAGTTACCCTTCAACAATTGGTCAGATATTTAATTATTGGTCAACTAACGGTCAAACTAACAGTTTCTGTCAATTTGAACTCCGGGTGCGAATTGCTTAAAGGTTTGGTACCATGGGTGACACAAATGAAAAGTTTGGACAAAGTCTGCAAAAAAGTGAATGATTTGGTATCGTGGCTGCAATTTTCCTTTTTTTTTTATTAAATGCACTCACTTTAACTGTATTAGAGGTCCCTAATTTTTATTTATGACAATGTTGTGTCCTTAACTTTTTTATTGCATTCTTATTCTTAATCTTCCATTAATTAGCACACTATATCCCTAATGACGGTTTTCATCCTAAAATTCTTTTAGCGTGCTTTAAAATGATACACAAATATTTACTTGCAATTTTATACTTGTTATTTTTTTTTTATTTAAAAATATTATGGATGACTAAATCTTTTTACCCACTCTTAATGAAAATAATGGACACAAATATTCAGCAAAATAAAGATATGCTAATTAATGGAAGGGTGATAATGAGAATGTGATATAAAAAAATAGAGGACATTACTATGATAATGGGTAAAGATAATAGATCTTTCATACAATTAAAATTTCGTGCACTCTTTAAAAAAGTTTGGTGTGTGAATATATTTTCGCAGTCTTAGGTTAGTTGCTCAACTCATTTAGGTAAATTGTCTGTTTAGCTATTTTTAATATTTGAAAATACGTAAAAATTATATGTAGTGCTGACCGAAGGTATTTCGAATTGTTGAGGCAACCATTAAAGTTTGAAACACAGGTATCGAAATACAATTGCTGTGTGTCAATACAGGGTTTTGGGTTGACACAAAATTTTCTATGTTGACAAGCATGTTTAGTGTCACACATAGTGACTTTGAGTAGGAATGTCAATTCAGCTCACAAATTTGAGCGGCTCACGACTACGTTCAAAAAAAGCTCCAACAAGCTCGACTCGTGGCTCGTTGGAACCTAGTTGAGGCTTGATTCGAGCCTCGTTTTTGAGTGTTGGCCCAAGTTCGTTGCTTGTGGCTCGGCCAAAAATAAGGCAGCTGCATAGCTGCCTTTGCAGCTAGGCAGTTGTACAATGAAAAGTTTGGTTATAATTAAATTATATAATATAGGCACTAATTTTTTTACTCTCAATCAATTGAAAAAGTATATCTGGAATTATATTCCTTGGCTTAATTAATGAAATCAAACTTGTTGAACAAGTTATCAACTTGTTATTTTCTTTATTATCTCAAGGTTAAAAAGTTACTTTTTTTTTCTTCATATTCTTTCAAGTTAAAAGGCAGGCAGCTACGGTTGAAAAAGGCAGCGGTACTGCCTTTTACCGCTGCCTTTTAAAAACTAAAAAAAAAATAGAATTTGAGGGGGAAAAAAAACGACCGCTCAGCTCGGAAAGGCCTGAGTCGAAAGCCTGAGTCGAGCCTCACTTTTTCAACCAAGTTTTAGCCCGGCTAGGCTCGGCTCAGCTCAAGCCAAAAAAAGGCCGGATCAATTTTTACCCGAGTCAAGAACTTTGTGAGGCTTGATTTCAATTAAAATGCCCAGACCCATTTTATTTATTTAGCACTACTGTAATTATTTATGTTCCTTCATATTTTGGTTATTGTTATTTTGAATTGGTTTTACAAGCATGATGCCACAGACTAGATGAGAATATAAATCTGGTCGAACAAGTATATATCTGTTGTGCAATGGGAATTATTTTCTAATTTTAGATTCAACTAATTATGCTTAAGATAAAAGAGCTAACAAGAGCCATTACAGATCAGAACATGGATACATGTCTGGATTTAATAATAGACCAAGGGATTTATATTTAAGTATATGTTATGAATTAGAGATGAAAAGGTGAACAAAAAAGAGAAGCCAAAAAAATTGTGTGTTTTATTGAGGAACAAGCCCCATATTTTATAGGGAATGATTAAGGATAAAATTGTAATAATTTCTAGGGTTGTAGGGGTACAATTATCATTCACTAATAGACTTATCATTTTCAACACTGCTTCTTGAATGACACATTGTAAAATATCTGCCTCTTAAAATCTTGTCAATCAAACCCAATAGGTCAAACTTGAGTTAAGGAAAAATAGTACAACTGCTCCCCGGCTCCCCCTAATTTCAATTCTTGTATTAAGCGATTCATGTCTAGTATATCAATGTTTTCAATATTAATATCTTATAAGTGAATGTCTTCAAGATTGACGTCTTGTTTGTCAATATTTTCAAGAAAATTCAGTGGTTAAAAACTTGATGATTCCAAAAATAGCTCTTGTTGATTTCTTCAGGAGTTTCATACATATCAAATTATTATTTTGAGGGTAAATGTCTTATATGTTATGGACATTCATTACACAAAAAATATGTCTCATAAAAACCTTAATAGGAAAAATTTTGTGGGAAAAATATTGCCAAGAAAACCCAATGAAATAAAATCTTGGTAAAAAAAAAAAAAAGAGAGAGAGTACAACGTGTATTTACTCCTCCTCGTTATAATATCACTTGAATTATACTTCAAGCATATTAAATCTTTCAAGAATATTATTAATTTTATATAAGATAAGTTGACTATAATCATATTTATTATATTTATATCAAAATGCATGCATGTCTGCTAATAAGGTAGAGATTTGTAATTATATCCATCAAATGATAACTTATCTATTTATACAAGTTTTCTCGAAATTCATTATGTAAAAAGTCGTACATTTCATATTACGACTTTACTTTTTTTCTTTTTCATTTCTCATAAGTATACACCTTTAGGCGTTCACACTAAAAATCCAGAAATTTCAGATTTCTCTAATAAGTTTAATTTTACTAGGATCTTATCTAAAAACTTCAGGTTTCACTAGTAAATTCAATTTTAGTATGATCGCATCATTTTATTTGGTCAATCAGTACTTCGATCGATATGTTTTGAAGAATTTATTTCGATTCCTAGCTATTCATAATAAGTTGCAATACATCATGTTCAAAAGTGTTGTTGACAACTTTTTCTTTTCGATTATATTTCTATTTCTATAATAGCACAACTTATTGAGATATCTCGATTTTCAACATATCGGGTACTTAAACCTCTTCTGAGGTTTTATAATATGTTATGTCTAAATATTCATAAAAACTATATATCTCATTGATGGGACTATCTTTACTAATTGCTCAATTTTCGTTTGGAGATTTTTATATTAAAATCGAATACATATGTTTCAGGTGTGCCATAAATTTATCAAATATAATAATAATAATAATAATAATAATAATAATAATAATAATAATAATAATTATTATTATTATTAATTGTCATCTATGACATTAATTCGAGTTGGAGCATTTAAAGCTGATGTATGAGATATTTTTGATCTCATTGGTCAGTAAATGTATCTAAATAAATTATCTTTCAAACTTCTGGTTCGAAATATATATATATATATATATATATATATATATATATATATATATATACACTCTGACCATAAGCACATTATAATAGGAGGAACTTGATGTGACATGATGCATAATAGTATTCCCTAAACAGAAATGAGAAATACTTTATTCTCAATTAAATTAATTGGGAGAGTTTAACAAACAATATTGTTAAACCATTTATTTACATTTCAACTAACAATTATTAAAATGTTGAGATATATGATCATTATTATTAGCAAGACACACGGTCTTAATTGTATAATTTGAAAATTATGCTCATAATTTGAACAGTAATTTCGCAAACTTCACGTTGTGAACACAATGCAATGATTTAGTATTTGTATCAAATCTATTAGATATAAATAATATCTAGATGGTCAACATGAAGGATAATGGGGCTTCATTTATCTCTCTGATTAATTTTCAGAAATATAGAAAATTCAGTCCTTATTTTAGCTAGTGATAGTTAATGAAAAAATTTCATGAAAAAGAACTAACATTGTATAGGATTTCATTTGATTGAAGAATCATTTGGTTCTTCATTGAATATCCATTTGAATTTTGAATTTTGCATCATTATTGATAAAATGATGATCTAACTCATCATGCTCAACAATAAAGTTAAATTGAACTTCTGATTCAATTTAAAATATAATTTAATTATTTAATTTCGAAAAATATGATTAAACATTATATAATCATATATCATTCAAGTAGTCAAATTAATCAATATTCTCATGACATTATTTATATGCTTTCTTTCAGGGATAAACATGAATTCAAAATGATATATTCTTTGAAACATGTGCTATTTCGAGAGCATGTTGTATTTTATTATTGCACTTTCAAAAGCAATATATCAATATCCTTCTAAAATATTGAAAATTATAATTCATGCTCTTAAGGAGCAATCAAATATTATTATAATAAATTATACAAAGATTTACTATTTAGGAATAAAAACATAATTTATGTTATATTTATTATTATTATTATGCTACTTTGAGATTACGTTATATTTTATTATTGCTTCTTGAAGAGTAATATGCTAATATTCTTCTAGAATATTGAAAATTATAATTCATACTCTTTAGGAGCAAATAATATTATTTTGGAATATTAATTATAATATTGTGTTACTTTAGAAGCAATAAGATGATTGATTATTAATTTAAAGTTTATAAAGGAACATCTAAAAATATTTAATAAGGTTAAAAATATTAATTACCATATAAACAGGATGTGATATAAAAATTAATTACCAAACAGATAGGATATGAATTTTTATATAAAAACTAATTACCAAACATGCATTAAGAAAAATAAAGCTTCATATATGGAAGTTAACATAATTGACTAAATCATTTATTAGCTATATCTTTTACCAACATGCAAAAGATACCAAATACGTGAATTCATATATAGATGTTAAAGGCACGAATAACTTTAGATGAATAACTTCAAAATGAATTTCACATACACTAGTTAAAGGCGTGAATTCCACATACCAAAAGACATGAATCAAAATGCAATGATAGCGGCAGAATTAATGTATATGTAAAAAAAAAAAAATCACATGTATACAAAAAAATTGGGAATTAATGCATATGTATTTCACATGTCACCAAATCGATTTAGGTACACTTGACAAATAATTATACTTTCAAAATTATTACCTTTTAAGTACGTAATTCACTTTGATTGTAAGAGAATCGTGTTGATAGCGTGTTATAAACTAAAAAAAAACAAAAGAGGGAAACAAATAGAATGATGTATTTTATTAAGAATCAAAGCTTCATATTTATAGGAAACGATTAGGGATAAAATGATAATAATTTTTAGGATCATAGTGGTACAATTATCATTCACTAATAGAATTACAATTTACAACAATATACATCATTTAAGATTATTTTGATATCCCTTAGGAAGATATAAATTATTCCCTTAGATTTTATCCACACTAAAGGGGAAACTTCATCTGTGTTCACATATTTAAGCATCATACAAATGAAAAAAAAGTTAGAATTTGAAATGCATCTTTATCTCCTTCTAAAGACCAGAATTTGAATCATGCAATCAGTAAGATCATTATTGTACACTTCATAAATTTGCAAAAATAATATGTAAATGTTCAGAACTTGCTCAAACATAGTTTCACTTGCACCATTTTTTTTGATTTCGCTAAAAATCTTCAATCATTACTGTTAAGGCTCGAACCTTTGATCTATGATGTGCTCCCAAAAATTGGCTCAAAGTCGTGTTTCTGCTGAACCCATTTTTCTTAATGGTGCACTTATTATGAGATGGTGACATGCAGTTTATCTCTGGCCCTTGTATTATTGTTTTAATGGTGTGAGATATATATATATATATATGTGTGTGTGTGTGTGTGTACAGTACATATAATTTTCACTTGGTTTTGCCTTTTGAGTTCTTCGTCTTCTGGGTTCTTCTGAGAGTCCCATTTTCTTGTAGATTAGGGTTTGGTCCTTCGTGTTCTTCATCTCTCATAATGAACTTGTAAACTGAGATCATATTAGTTGTTAGCCTCTGTAATTTGTTTATGTGATTGCTGTGAGAATAAGGGTTTTCTTGTAATTACGATTTCAGTCGGCTGTTGTGGGGTTTCTTGTGTGATTCCTTTTAGATCTGCAATTCAGTGTGAACACTACAACAAAAACAGCCTACGGCAACGTTCGAAAAACGTTGCCGTAGGCCTACGGCAACGTTTGAATGTGTGTTGCGAATTCAAGTGTTGTCGTAGAGTGGGAGGTCTACCGCAACGTTTGGCAAACGTTGCGGTATTAGGTCTTACAATTTTCCGTCACCCCTTCAACTATCACTAGGTTTTAGATGCATCTCTTGGATCCTTATATTTTTCTAAAGGTCCTCTTTTTAGACAGACAAGCGGTGGCCTCTACTTGAACACGCTCCCACTCTGCCATGTGGTGAGTTAACGTAATTCTGATTTCATAACCACAGATTTGCAGGAGGGAGAGGCTGGTGGGACCGTGGGAGCCTAAAATGTCAAAACGTTTCCTTAAATGCGAGTTTCAGTAATTCTTGATGTCGTTATCTGTTCTTCCAGGTAATTTGGATGCTTTGGCAACCCATCTGACAAAATAATAAGCAGTCTAAAAAATGTCGAATTATTGCGAATTCATTGATTTCCATTCATCGAGTCTCCATTGCAAGTACATATTGAAATATGGTAACCTCAAAACGAATCTTTACTGCATTTTCAACTATTTTTCACTAGTTCAATTCTGTGAAACTCGAGACAAAGTGGTTTTGATGATCACAAAACATGAATATTATCGTAAGGTAATGACATTGACAAATGAGATTGAGCATCAGGAACAAAAGAGAGTTCTCAGAATTTGTAGGAAAAATAATAGCAGCATTTGCAAAAAAAGATGGTTTTATAGAAAGAGAAGGTGAATGGGTTGTCTAGCAACAATTTCAGCCGATTCAACAATACGTCAATAACCAAACATAGCCAATTTCAACTCAACAATTTCAGCCATATCTATTCAGGCCTCAGCAGTCGGCAATCACCATTCAGCAATACCATTCCAATTTCAATTCCATAACAGACAACATAGAAAATGAGCAATAACTGAAAATAGAAAAAGGACCAATTTCATTTCAAGAATCAAGCTACGATCACCAATAATCCAATTGCTAAAGAAATTAAGAAAATACCTGATCTGGGCGGAGGAGAGAACAGAGAGGTCACTGCAGACAGGGGCGGAGGTTCGCGACTTCGCTTTATGGTGGTGGAATGGGTTTTGTTTGCTGTCGCCTCTCTGCCCACTAATGGCTTCACGGTGGCTTCGCACTCGTCAATCGTCACTGCAGGTCGCTGGAGGAGGAGTGAACTGCAGACGGAGGGCGAGGTTCGCGACTTCGCGTTGGTGGTGGAAAGGGTTTTGCTTGCTGTCGCGTTATGGTGGTGGAATGGGTTCGCGTTTTGGGCGTGGAATGGGTTCGCGTTTTAGCCAACTGCACTTGACGATTGGGGAAGAACGTGTGGTGTATCTTTTGATAATTTTTGGTGGGTATAGGTTTACGGTCGATTAATTGAAATGGGTCAGTGGCGGGTTATGAATTGGGCCTTGTTTGTGGGTTGTTGGGTTTGAATTGAAATGGCCCATTTTCGCAACGTTTGCTGAGTGTTGCGAAAAGTCTCACTTTTCGCAACGTTTGTTGAGTGTTGCGAGACTTTTCGCAACACTCAGCAAACGTTGCGAAAAGGGGTCTATTGTAACATTTTTCTGAAAAACGTTGCTAAAACTCATTTATACTAATCAATGGCAACATTCACTTCCTAAAATGTTGCCAAAAGATCCTTTTAGCAACATTTATCAACAAATGTTGCCTTTTTATTGTTGCGAATGACTCTTTTTGTTGTAGTGGAAAGAGATAAGTGTTCTACGCTTTTCTCTTGTATTTGGAAGAACTATTTGTAACTTGTTTCCATTTTGGGCTTATTAGTGCAACCGAGCTGATATCCATTATTTGGATGTTCAACGGGGGATGTAGGCGTAAGATCTGGTCGTCGAACCTTTGAGGCTTAGGCCAAAAAAAATTTTTGTGTTCAAATCTTTAATTTTTTGCAAGTTTACTTTCTGATTTGTTGATATTGTTGGAATTTTATTTTAATATCGAGTGTTGTGGGCCTTTTCAGTGGTATTAGAGCCTGAACTGAGAACAAGATACTTGGATCTTTACAGAAAGAATTCGATCTGTTGCAGATCACAAATTTTTTGAACTGCTGTTAAGCAAGTCTTAAAAATACCGAGTTTCTAAAAACTCGCTGGGTGAGATCTTTTTAATTTTTGAAATGCTTCTTTTCAAATTAAGGTTTCTCGATTTTTCCTTTGATCTACCATACACCAAAACCCCCGGAGACTAATCTTTGTCCAAAGACTCATACGAGGTCTTGGGAATCTGAGATAAATCCAGTACGGGGGTGTATCTGGAGGATCTTGCAGGAAAGGTCTATGAAAGATAGACTTTGTGATCTCTATTGTTGTGTTTTTATCTGTGCTTTTTCTGCATGATCCTTGATTGTGGTTGAAACTTGGAAATCTTGTATTACTAAGTGTACTACTGTGATTTTAAGCTGCTGTAATTGTTGTGAGTCTCTGACTATGCTTTACTGATATCTTGAACTCCTATTTGTGTATCATCTTTTAATTCAAATATGGCTTCTGCTAAGTTTAAAGTTCCACAATTTGATGGTAGATGTGATTTTAACATTTGGCGTCAAAAGATGAAGGCAATTTTAATGCAAATGAGAGTTGTTAGGGCTTTTGATAATAGTTAGCCTTTAGACTTGCCTTCTGCTAAGAGAACTGAACTTGAAGAGGTTGCATGGACTACTATTTTCTTGTACTTGTCTGATAATGTTGTGAGAGAAATTGTTGAAACCAAGACTGCTTTTGAACTATGGGCTAAACTGTAAGCTAAATATGTGACTAAGATAATTCCTAACAAATGTTTTCTACTGAAACAATTCTTTTCTTTTAAAATGGACCCTTCTGTTGATTTGGATGAAAACTTGAATAGGTTTACCAAGTTGACCCAAGACTTAGCTAACTGTGATGAAAAGCTTTCAAAAGATATGTTGGCTGTAGTCCTGTTAAACTCCACTAGTGACAAATATAGAGACATCAATGTTGCTCTTGAATATGATAGGGCTCAGATTACTACTGATGAAATCATTAGTGCTTTAAGAAATAAAGCTCTTGAAATTAAATCTGAGACAAAAAGTTATTATGGAGATAACCTGCTTGCTAAGGGCAAAGGGTTTGGTAAACCTAATTTTTACTCAAAGTCCCTAAATGAAAATAGGAACAAGTGGCATGATAAAAGTAAATCCAAGAATAAGACAAAAGGCAAGAAATGTTATCATTGTGATAAAATGAGTCATTTTATTAAAGATTGTTATAAGAAAAAGAGTGAAACAAAAGGTAAAGCTTTTGATGATAGGAATGCTGCAATGGTCTGTAATGAAAATAATATTGAAGATGGGTTAGTCCTTGTTAATAATGAAAAGAAGTTATGTGAAGAGTGAATACTTGATTCAGGCTGTTCTTTTCATATGTGTCCTAATAAAAATTGTTTTCTTGATTTTGAAACAACCACTAAGGGACAAGTAATAATGGGGAACAACATGACTTGTAAAATTAAAGGAAATGAACTGTTAAACTGCTTCTAGAAAATGGTAATGTTCTATTCCTGAAAGAAACTAGATATGTTCCTAAATTAAAGAGAAAGCTAGTGTCTCCAGGCATGTTGGATGACATGGAGTTTGACATAAAATTGGGTCAAGGACATATTAAAATTCTTAGGAGCACTGATTTGGTCATTAGCACCCCTAAGGGACATGGTCTTTATTTTTTTAATGCTAAACCTTGGCTTAACTGATGCTGCTTTACCTGACACCTTTACTTTAGCAAAATTATGGCATGAAAAACTTGGCCACATTGACAAGAAAAGTTTGAGTCTTTACAAAATAAAGGAGTTTTTGGAAAATAAAACCTTGGTGATTTTGGTTCCTGTAAACAATGTGTTATTGGCAAGCAAGTTAAGTTACCTTTCTTATCTGAAATTCATAAATCCAAACAAATATTTGAATATCTGCATGCTGATATGTGGGGTCGTGCTTCTGTGACTACTTTAACTGGTTTTAGATATTATCTTTTGATCATTGATGATTTTTCTAGAAAATTATGAGTTTTCTTACTAAAATCGAAAGATGAAACTTTTAGTGTTTTCAAAAATTGGAAAACACAAATTGAGAACCAAACTGATCATAAGATAAAAACTCTAAAAATAGATAATTGTTTGGAATTTTGCAATTATGAATTCAATAATTTCTGCAAAGAATGTGACATTTTAAGACATAGAACAGTTGTTTACACACCTCAGCAAAATGACATAGCTGAAAGAATGAATAGAACTTTATTAAATAAGGTTAGATGCATGCTTTTGAGTTCTGGTTTACCTAAACTATTCTGGGGGTGAAGCTGTAAAAATTGCTACTTATCTTGTAAATAGAACCCCTACTAGTTCTTTAATTTTGAAGTGCCTGAAACTATTTGGTCTAAAAATTCTGTTAACTATTTTCACTTAAAAATATTTGGTTGTACTGCATATGCTCATCAAAATATGGGTAAATTGGAACATATATCACTTAAATGTGTTTTATTGGGTTATGGTGAAAATGTTAAAAGCTATAGACTATGGATTAAAAATGAAAAAGGCTATAAGGTGATTGTTAGAAAAGATATTATCTTCAATGAGTCTATTATGCCATGCTTAGAAGGAAATAAAAATAACTTGACTGAAAAAGATGTTCAAATTGAGGTGGAGCCTTCTTTAATTTAAAATAAAACACATGCACTTGTTGTTGATGAATCTGATCTTGATGATAATGATATTTCTATTGAAAATGACAATATTTATGAAACTGAAGATCAATCTGATTCTGCTCCTCTGACTCTTGATGAATATCAACTCACAAAAGATAGAGAAAAGAGGCAGATTAGACCTCCTGCAAGGTTTGATAATGATGATTTTGTTTCATTATTTACTTATCAAGATCAATTTGAGAATGAACCTAACTCCTATGATGATGCCATAAACTGTAAAGATTCTATACTTTGGAAAGCTGCTATGGATGATGAAATGAGTTCACTCCTTAAAAATAAGACCTGGGAATTGGTTAAAAGACCTAAAGGCCAAAATCTAATTGATTGCAAGTGGATCTATAAGATAAAGGAAGGTGAAGAGAGGAATAAAAATGTTAGATATAAAGCTAGACTGGTAGCTAAAAGGTTTACACAAAAGGAAGGTGTTGACTATACTGAAATTTTTCCCCTATTGTTAAATATACCACCATAAGATGCATTCTTGCCTTTGTTGTTCAATTTAGATGGTAACTTGATCAATTAGATGTCAAAACTGCTTTTCTCTATGGTGATTTAGATGAAAATATCTATATGAGACAACATGTTGGTTTTATTAAAGGCAACCCTGAAAATGTTGTATGCCTGTTAAAGAAATCTCTTTATGGTCTTAAACAAGCCCCGAGACAATGGTATAAAAGGTTTGATACTTTTGTTTTGAAACATGGTTTTCAAAGAAGCAATTATGATGTTTGTCTCTACTATAAAGGTAAAGGAGGTGAAAGTTCTTTGTACTTAGTTCTCTATGTTGATGATATGTTACTTGCAAGCTGTAATAAATTTGAAATTTATGATATCAAATAGAAGTTGAAATATGAATTTGATATGAAGGATCTTGGTTCAGCCAAGAAGATCATTGGTATGCAGATTTTAAGAAATAGAGATATGGACATGCTATTTTTACATCAACATGATTATATGGTAAAACTACTGAAAAGATTTAACATGTTTGACTGTAAACATGTTACTTTACCTCTTTCAAATCATTTTAAACTTTCATCTGAATGTTGTCCTAAAACTGATGAAGAATTTGCTAGAATGTCTAAATTTTCGTATGCAAATGTTATTGGATCTGTTATGTATCTAATGGTTAGTACAAGACCTGGCCTTGTTCATAGTATTAGTATACTTAGTAGATTTATGGGTAATCTAGGAGAAGAACACTGGAATGCTTTAAAATGACTTTTAAGATATTTGAAATGTACTTTAAATTTAGGTCTTGTATTTAAAATGGACAAAAGAGGAATTATGTTAAAGGGGTTTACCGATTCTAACTTTACTGGGGATAAAGATAATAGAAAGTCTACTTCTGCTTATTTTTTTACTCTCTGCGATACTGCTATAAGCTGAAAATCTCAATTACAAAAAGTAGTTGCTCTATCCTCAGCTAAAGTAGAATACATTGCTGCTTCTGATGCTGTTAAAGAAGGGATTTTGTTAAGTAATTGCTAAATGAACTTGTTTTTGTTGATGAAAATGCGATTTTGTATTCTGATAATCAAAGTGCCAAACATTTAAGTAAAAATCACATGTTTCATGATAGGACTAAGCATATAAACATTAAATATCATTTCATCAGAGATATTATGTCAAAATGAATTATGAAAATTGGTAAAATTCCTACCCAGTTCAATCCCTCGGATATGGGAACTAAGATAATACCCTTAAACAAGTTTCTTAACTGTTTGAAGTTGTTATCTATTGATACTATGTGATGTTATACAAGTATTTGGAGTAAATGAAAAATAATTGGTGATATTTGCTCTTGGCTGCACTTATTAACCCAATTTTTTGGTAGTAAGGTGGAGATTGTTGAGGCTTGAACCTTTGATCTATGATGTGCTCCCAAAAATTGGCTCAGAGTCGTGTTTTTGCTAAACCCGTTTTTCTTAATAGTGTACTTATTATGAGATGGTGACACGTGGTTTATCTCTGGCCCTTGGATTATTGCTTTGATGGTGTGAGATATATATACATGTACAATACAAATATTTCTCACTTGGTTCTGCCTTTTGAGTTCTTCGTCTTCTAGGTTCTTTTGAGAGTGCCCTTTTCTTGTAGATTAGGGTTTAGTCCTTCGTGTTCTTCATCTCTCATGATGAACTTACAAACTGAGATCATATTAGTTTTTAGCCTCTGTAATCTATTTATATGAGTGATTGCTGTGAGAATAAGGGTTTTCTTGTAGTCGCGATTTCAGTTGGCTGTTGTGGGGTTTCTTGTGTCATTCCTTTTAGATCTGCAGTTTAGTGTGAAAAAGATAAGTGTTCTGTGTTTTTATCTTGTATTTGGAAGAACTATTTGTAACTTTTTGCCATTTTGGGCTTATTAGTGCAACCGAGTGAATATCCATTATTTGGATGCTCAACGGGGGATGTATGCACTAGATCTGGTCGTCGAACCTCCAAGGCTTAGGCTGAAATAATTCTTTGTGTTCAAATCTTTAATTTTCTGCAAGTTTACTTTCTGATTTGTTGATATTGTTGGAATCTTATTTTAATATCGTTTGTTGTGGGCCTTTTCAATTACTTATTGTCACACTTTTTCAATTGCAAAAGTTCCATGTAGATAGGATTTTGAAATATTTAAATTTGTTGTATATTAAATATTCTCAATTGACAAATAATCTTGATTATTAGTAGAAGCTAATCTAATGATTTAAATAGATTTTAGTTACGTTTAAAAATCTCTCTCCCAAACACACCAATTACCTTTGATAATACCTAAATTTTCTATACACATTAGTCCCTCATTAGCGTGTTACTTACTCCTTCTCCTCTCAATCCCCCATCTCCAAAGCAAGAACAGAAACAGCCTTCGGCAGCCTATCTGATTCTTAAACCACCACCCCCGTTTGGAGTTCTCACAAAAAGATTTATCTTTCAATATCCACAAACCAGTTCTTTAAGAGCCAGCAAGAAACTAGGCTAAAAGGAGAAGACGTTCTTTAAGCGGCTATCCCAATTAGCTACAATTTTATCAACATCTTAAAATTTTGTAAAGCATCATCTCACAAATAACCTGCATTGGTTTGTAGAGAGGGAAGCCGGAGTGGATAAAATTGGGGGATGCACCATTGAGGGAGAGTGGGGGTAGAAAATTTAGGGATTATAAAGGGTAATTAGTGTGTTTGGGGTGGGGGATAGAGGTTTATAATGTTAATGGTCGATATTATTTGTAATTATAATTGTCAATTATATATTCCATTCATTTAACTTTCTTACTAAAAAGAAAAGAAATTTGGGAATTTTGTGTCTCATAGACTTCTACGTAATGATATTGATATTACACAGAAAATTACTTGAAATCTTACTTATCAAATTCCAAAAGACTTTTGTTCCCAAGAATTCGCAATGATCATATACCTAATTCATACATAATATCATGAAGAGTGGATACAAATTTTTGACTACTACTTAGTATCGGCAATATATCTAAAAAAGTATCTAAAAATATGAATTTAGATATTCCCATGTTTAGGCTTCATTCCACTTATTTTCCCCTAGAAAAGCATGTCCCATATGGGTAAAATTTTCTTCAAGCAGTTGACAGCAAATTTGTATCGGTTTCAGATTCCACAAACCATCTGTGAACTCGTCTTTGAGCAAGGGATACCTGCAGCAGAGAGATATTTGAATGAGTTGTTGAAATGAAGGGTGATATAAATTAAATTTATTTTCGGTATCATTTCTAATTATTACTTCTCATCAAGGTATCAAATTCTCCAAACCAGAAAGTGAGAACAAATGAAGCCATGTTACCTGTTTATCCCAATCAGTTCTGCAAGTCAATATTACGAGTATGATAGTTTGAACGAGTGTACCAAATAACATTCCAATCCAAACACCCTACGGAACACAACAATAGAGAAAATCAATGGATCATAATGTAAAATAAGAAATATTCATGCCAGATTGTGTATAAAAAAAACTATAGAATAAGCAAAATAATAAAATGTAAAAATGAGAGATAAAAACTCACTTCAACTTGTAGTTTGATAACATAACCAAGCACAACTCCTATAGGAATTCCTATTAAGTAATAAGATCCTATGTTAACATATGCCACGGTCTTTCTCTGTCCCCCAATGGCAACACCTATTGTAGCAGAAAAAGATTTGAACTTAAATTATTCTTATCACTGCTACTGAAAGTATTAATTCTTCTCAAGTAATAGATTGTTGCTGAAAATAATCCTGAAATAATAAAAAGAACAGAACATAATCTTACCAGAAAGAACCGGTTGAACACTGTTCATGAGTATTGACAATGCCAGAAGAGGTGACAAATTAGCGACTGCCACAGCCACGTCTTGACTTTTCGTGAATATATAAGCTAGACGTCCCCGAAAGAACAAGAAAAATACAAAAAGAACTAGTCCAATGGCTAACGAAGTTAGAACTGTAACTATTATTGCAAACTTGGCAGATTTAGAGTCCCCTCTCCCAAGCTCATTTGAAACGCGAACACTAAAATATAAGAAATGAAGATACGTGAAAAGTAGTAGGATCAATATACAAATCAACGAGCTCAGATAGTTTAGTCATTTTTGACGAAAATAAGAATAATTAGAAGTACCTTGCCGCAGCCAAGAAACCAAGAGCTATCATCATTTCCCAACCATTGATGTTAATGCTGTAAGAAAGAATACACTTTCATCGTTGGGAATGACGAAAGCTACGACGAGAAGGAAATTAAAGAGGGAAAAAGTGTTACCAGATAGAAAGAGCATCAATTGCAACCTCGGCGTTTTTCAGGTTTCCTGTCAACAGAATCAGGATTGTGGTGTACCAGAGTTCAAGGCTGTCAAAGAAACCAAAGGGTTATGACAAAAAAAATTCAGATCGATGGCTTAAAAAGGTTAAATATAAAGTCATTTCTTTGCTAAATTAATCTTTGATTTCTTTTAGCGAAGTATTGCAGGAAAGATAATACAAAAGGAAACCAGATTGAACAGATTATCAATTTCAAACCTCGTCAACAGAATGAAACCAATGTACACTATAACATAACAATCTATCTTATCTTTATATTATATTTTTAGAACAACATTTTATGTCGTATATTAACCTTCAAGTATAGGAAATAAGCCTAACCAGAGCATTGCACCGGACGATAAAGAAAGCTTGATTACTGGCCAAAGATCTTTGAAAGCTAAAAACGAAAAACCTTTCCACGTTTCTGGACATCCTCCAGAGAATAAAAATATTAGCTGACCAACATTAGGGATCCAGTATGCCAAAATAGTGGATATCATGGCACCCGTAATCCCCATCTTGTACTTTACTGTTAAAAGCCAAGAGAGAAAGATGTGGATTGATAGTGAAAATGCCGCCAAGTATGTAATAATCATGTTCTTGCTCTGTGCTTGTAGATACATTTGGCAGCTAAATGATACAATATAGGAATATATCAACTGAACGAACTGTAGACCAATAGTTCCCGCCATTTCTGCAATGCCTTCGTCTTGGCCTAAAGCTTTTAAAATAGGGGATGCAAAAATAAAAATTGGTGAAAGTAGAGTTGTGGTTACTATCAAAACAAGCCATGATCGTTGAAGATATATCCCAAGCATGTGATACTGTTTTGCACCGTATGCTTGTCCACATAGAGTTTCCAATCCACTAGCCATGCCCAACTGCACAATAGAAATGGAAAAAATTTCATCCTTATGTTTCTTGATAAAATGATAAGCAACACTTTAGGTAGATATACATTCTCCATTTCCTAGACTTGTCTTGTGCGGTGAAGTTGATGATAAATATTTCTAGAAAATTCCATATATACTTGTGATGAAGCAGGTCTAGTGCGTCGAGATTTTCCGCCAGCCTATTATGGTGTTTGGCATTGAGGATTTGGAGTCTGAAGTGCATCAAACATGTGCATGTGTTTGGACCTCATTCTATCCGTTTCTTATTACACTCGAGCAAGATTACAGAAACTAGAAAGATAACCTGGATTTTGAATGCTAATAAATGCTTTGAAAATCGTATCCTGGGAGTCTACAAAAAAATTGTTGAGAATAAATAGAAAAAAGATCAATGACAGTAAAGGATAAATGTAAGAAGACAAGAATTATAGGCACAAAGCATTATAGCCACAAGGCCTAAAACAATAAAAATATATACGTTGCTTGCTGTAACCTAATTATGTGCAAAAGACAGAAGTCCTAATAATTCTTGGGCTTGGGCTTCGGCTTGGTCAGACTTGATCTAGGCTCCACAAAAGAAGCCCAACAATTCTCCCACTTGGAGACTAACTCAACCAATGCATCATCATCTGCTAAAAAAAAAAAAAAAAAACTTCCACCTCTGCAATATACAACCCCTGCCTTCAAGTTAGAAGACTAACTGAAGTTGCGTATAACTTTAGTTTCTCAAGTGTAACACCATTTGTCAACATATCAACAGGGTTCTTGCTTCCACAAATCTTTTCAAGTATCAACTGACCATCTTCAAGTAAGGATCGAATGAAATAACACATGATCTGAATGTGCTTGGTCCTGAAATGAAATGCCGGATTCTTGGCAAGGAATATGGTACTTTGACTGTCACTGTAAAGAGTACCCTTTTGTTTCCTTTTGCCCAGTTCCTCCAAGAAGTTTTGTAGACAGATCATCTCCTTTGAAGCTTCTGACACTACAACATACTCAGCTTAGCTTCTATAGTAGATAAAGATGCTATCTTCTGCAGGTTCGAACCCCATGACACGGCAGTACCACCCAAAGTGTAAACGAAGCCAGTGGTACTCTTTCTGCTATCAGCATCTCCGACTAAATCAGCATCAAGAAAACCCCGTTGCTCCAGACTTTCTCCAGTGAAACACAGACATGCTTCCGTGGAGCCTTTTAGGTACCTTACAATCCATTTCACAGCCTCCCAATGTTTTGTTCCTGGGTTACTCATGTATCTACTTACGGCTCCCACTGCATGGGCGATATCTGGTCTGGTGCAAACCATAGCATACATTAGAGAATTGATAGCCGAAGCATAAGGAACCTTATCCATGTAATCGTGTTCCTCTTTTGTTTTAGGTGACTGATCTTTGCTGAGTCTGAAGTGACTTCCCAACGGTGTACCAACTGGTTTGGCCTGGTCCATGTTAAATCTACCGAGTACCTTTTTCACGTACTCAGCCTGTGAATGTCTCAACGTGCCCTTAACTCTATCTCTGATGATCCTAATACCAAGAATTTGTTTGCCAGCTCCCAAATCCTTCATTGCAAGCTGTTTTGACAACTATTCCTTCAGATTATTGATCTCCTCAATGCTGGACCCTGCAATGAAGATATCATCTACATATAGCAATAGAATGATATAGGAGTTGTCAAAATGCTTGACATAGCAACAGTGATCTTCCTGACATCTGATATACCCTGAGCTACACATGAAGTTGTCAAATTTCTTGTACTACTGTCTAGGGGCTTGTTTCAAACCGTACAAGCTCTTTACAAATCAAACTCTCTTTAGCTTGCACTATGAACCCTTCAGACTGGTGCATGTAGATGTCTTCTTTTAGATCTCCATGAAGAAAAGTTGTTTTCATGTCTAATTGTTCAAGATACAAGTCTTCAGTAGCAGCCATTGCCAATACTAGCCCGATGGTTGTGATTTTCACCACAAAAGAGAAAATCTCAGAGTAATCAATGCCCATTTTCTGTTGAAAGCCTTTTACAACAAGCCTTGCCTTGTATCTCTTGCTACCATCGTGCTTAGTTTTTATACAGTACACCCACTTGTTTTACAAAGCCTTCTTCCCAGGTAGAAGTTCTATCAACTCCTATGTCTGATTTCCTAGCAGGGAATCCATCTAATCCTTCATGGCCAACTCTCACTTGTTCGAATTCTCATCTTGCAAGGTTTCTTCATACTTTGCGGTTCTCCATCATCTGTCAACAGAATGTAATTCAATGTGGGTGAAAAACGCTCTGGGGGTCGAATGGTCCTAGTAGACCTTCGAATTCTAGCTGCAAGTGTGGATGGTTCTGGATCAGACTGTGGAATAGATGTGTTGGGTCCACTCTCATTGTCACCCATGTCTCTACATTAACTGTGACCTCTGGAAGGTCATCCAAATTCACGAACTCAGACTGTTGAGGAGTTATATCAGTAACTGTGCTAGGTTTGTCTTTGTACATGACATTCTCAATGAACACCACGTTTCTGTTCCTAATAATCTTTCGCCTCTACTCATCCCAGAATCGATAACCAAATAACTCGTCTCCATAACCAATGAAATAGCATTTTATTAATTTTTCTTCAAGTTTGCTGCGAGCATTAGAATCAACAAGAACGTAAGAAACACAACCAAAGGTTTTTAGGTGGGAAAGCTTAACCTCTTTTCCACTCCAAGCCTCCTCATGTAATCCGTACTCCAATGGGACCGACGGTCCACGATTGATCAAGTACACTGCAGTGTTAACTGCATCTGCCCAGAATGTAGGTGGTAGCTCCGCGTGCAGCTTCATACTCCTAGCACGCTCATTAATAGTTCTGTTCATGCGCTCAGAGACTCCATTTTTGTTGTGGTGTCCCAAGGATGGTCTTTTCCATTCTGATACCATGATTTGCACAGTACTCCTTGAATCATCCATCAATGTATTCTCCACCATTGTCAGACCTTAAGCATTTCAGCTTCAGGTTTGTTTCTTTCTCAACTAAGGCCTTCTACCTTTTGAACACATCAAATACATCATATTTCAATTTCAGAAAATAGACCCACACCTTTCTGCTATGATCATCAATGAACATGACATAGTATCTGGAACCTCCAAGAGACGCCACTGGAGAGGGTCCCCATACATCTGTGTGTATAAGATCTAGCTTTCCTGATTTTAAGGCTCTGCCACTTTTCAAGAAACCGACCTTCTTCTGCTTTCCAAGTATATAGACTTTAGCTCTGGTAGCTTGCCTTTTGACAGAAGTTCCTTCATGCCTTTCTGACTCATATGGCCAAGCCTGCAGTGCCACAACTCTACCGTGATCTCTACAGCATTGGTAGCAATGGTGTCATTAGAACAGTCAGTCATGTAAAGAGTACCAGTCATTTTGCCTCGAACCAATACTGGTGCTCCTTTAGTAACCTTCCAGGTGCAATTTGAGAACATTACCGAGTGACCAGAGTCGTCGAGCTGTCCTACAGAAATTAATTCTTTCTTCAACTCGAGAATGTGTCTAACATGCTGCAAGGTCCACACGTTCCTATTAGGAAGTGCAATGTCAATGTCTCCAGTTCCCACAACGTTCAATGCTTTTCCATCAGCCAAATACACCTTTCTAAAATCACCAGCAACATAGTTTCTCATGATCTCCCGAAGAGAAGAAGTGTGAAAGGATGCCCCTTAATCCAATATCCAGTCATCAACAGAGCTATAAACTGCAAGTAGTAACGCGTCTTGTACTTCTTCAGTTACTATGTTCACACTGTCAGCATCTGTCTTCTTTGGGTTTTTACAGTTTTTCTTTATGTGGCCTGTTTTGCCACAGTTCTAGCAAGTTGTCTGTTGTCTAGGCCTTGATTTGCTCATGCTCATGTTCCTTGACTTTGATGTTCCTCTATTTGAGTTCCTGTCATGTGACCTCCAACGAGCATCAACATTCAAAGCGGAATTTGATCCCAAGGTCTCCCCAGAGTCCCTCCTACGCACCTCCTCATCCAAAATCAAATCACGAATATCGTCGTATTTTAATTTCGTCTTACCAGCAGAGTTACTAACAGCCATTCTCATGGCGTCCCAACTGTTTAGCAGTGATGCCAACAATATCAGAGCCCGAATCTCATTATCAAATTCAATTTCAACAGATGATAATTGATTAGTGATGGTATTAAATGCATTCAGATGTTGGGCGACAAACCTACCTTCTGCCTTCTTCAAGTTGAACAACTTTTTCATCAGATGAACCTTGTTATTAGCAGACGGTTTTCATACATACCTGACAAAGCCGTCATGGAGATCTGCAGTGGTTTTCTCCTTGATAACGTTGTGTGCAACTGATCTTGAAAGAGTCAGTCGAATGACCACCAAGACCTGTTGATCTAACAGGTTCCAATCAGCATTCACCATGTTGTCCGGTTTCTTCCCCAATAGTGGAAGATGAAGTTTCTTGCCATAGAGGTAGTCCTTTATCTGCATTCTCCAGTACCTATAATCTCTGTCATCGAACTTCTCAATACCAAATACCTTCACTTCTTCTCCAGCCATCGTTTTTTTTTCTTTTTCTTCTTCTTCTTCTTCTTCTTCTCACAGACCCGAACCCAGCTCTGATACCATATTGTTGAGAATAAATAGAAAAAAGAACAATGACAGTAAAGGATAAATGCAAGAAGACAATTATTATAGGCACAAGAATTATTTGGTTCAGCAAGCCCTTGCAGAGAATTTTTCTATATATATATATATACAGCCACAAGGCCCAAAACAATAAAAATATATATGTTGCTTGCTGTAACCTAATTATGTGCAAAAGATAGAAGTCCTAATAATTCTTGGGCTTGGCCTTGGTTAGACTTGATATAGGCTCTACAAAAAAGCCCAACAAAAATTTCACAAACAATTTTTTTAATTCAGAAACAACTAGGATTTATTTAGGATAAACTAATATCAAACTACTATCCTGGCTATGCACATTTCATATTTAGCTGGAAATACCAGCAACTACTAGCTTAAATTGTTTGAGCCATGTAATTTATTATCTTTATTACTACTATGCCATTGTGATTAGTATTTCCATGTCATTTGAACCTGCACATTCCCGTTTCGGAGCTTATCACATCAAAGATTGCAAGAAAGCTAGTTCTGAGGGACAATTCTCATCATTCAAGAATCCTTTGAGATGAGTTTGTATCTCAAGTTTCAACAACATGCATAGCATTGGGTGACTACGAATAAATCCATGATGAATTAACAAAAACTAAAGACAATTAGATACCTTAAAGTTTTTCTACAACTCATTCACACTGGAACTTTAGACAAGCATTCCTTCCCTTAGAAAACACAGCCTACAATTTGAGGTTTTGTGCAAAAATAATTAACGAAAGAATCTCCAACCTCAAAATGACGATCGGCGAAGTTATTTTGTCGTAGTTAACTAAATTATGCTTATTAAGAGAAGATAATAAAGGGTATCCTGATTTGGGTTCATATACATGAATTCCATTACTAGATCTATTGAGAGATCTAAAGCAACTAGACCTTCAATAATTAACATATGTCAAAGTTAATTTTGATTCGTCTCTCATCGTGTTATCTTGCTCTACTAAAATCGTGTCACTTTTATGAGCCTAGATGTAGAATATGACCCAACCACCAAGTATCCTAAGCTTGTTTAGCCAGCAAGAATTCAAAACTAAAAACCACAATGAATAAGAACGTTTATGTGATGTAGTACCAGAATTCCAGTGGCAAATCTCAACAAAACAGTGAAAACCAGAGCATAGGCTGCAAGTTCGGTGGCACCGATATGGCCAACAAACGCCTGGCTAATAATATTGATTCCGAAGGATGAAAAACGGGTAAATATAGCTGGCCCAGCAACAATCCACATAGTTTTGGACTCATTCCATATTTTTTCCTTTAGCGTGATTCTCTCTTCCTCGTCCACATTTTCTCCACCTTTTACTTCGCTCAAAAGCTTTTCATTCATGTCTCCTTCAATTCTGAAATATACAGAAGAACAAAAAATAATTTTATAGTCGAAAATTTATCGAGAACTTAGTTTAGATTGTTGTATATAATCATAGAAATTCACAACTGGTGTAACTTTGAATACACATAGAGCACACATAAAAACGCATGCCATATTGGGTAGGAACGAATGAAGAACGCAGATTATTTATACTTACAAAGAATTGTGGAGGATCTAGATTTTTGGCTTCCCAGAAAATTATACAGGGAAGGGAGAAGAAGAAAGCTGAAGAGTTGAAAATTTATTATGAGCCGCAAATAATAAAATACATAGAGAAACACCTTCACTGTTACAAATTATCAGCAGCCTTCCGTAATACTCACCATCAACGAATACAATTACAAAATTAAAATACAATTTCAACCTATACTTGATTGATTTTATTAAAAACGATTTTCTATTAGAATATCTATATTGCACTTATTTTATTATGAACCTTTATATTCACACTGTCGTGTCTCATTTTCTTTCACTCTTACGCTAAAATACTCTCTCATTTTATCTCTTATAGAAATTTTATTGTGGCGCGGTTTTTAAATGTAAATTTCGGAGACATCCTTTTGTGAGTTAGAAATTCCCCTGTTTGGTTCCCATTTCGGGCGAATTGTAGAAATTTTTTGAACGTTGCTATAGTAAGATGGGAAAAGATAGATAGCCCGGGTTTGCACCCAGGCTTTGGTGACCGACGCCATGTGGCGTCGGTTCATTGGAGGGGGGCCTATTTGAACAGGCCCCCCTCCAATGAAATGACGCCACATGGCGTCGGTCACCAAAGCCTGGGTGCAAACCCGGGCTCCCTAGCATGGCTCATAGTAAGATTCCTGACATTTTCTGTGCAACTTTCAGCCATGCAGTTGTACACGACCAGAATGCCCTTGTTGAATGATGTTCAACTGCTCACTTTCCCAATCCATAAGGGTGGTTTATTAAAAATAGGATAGCAGCCAAAGTCTCCAAACTTTGTGCATATTTTCAAGAGAGAAAATGTAGGATAAATTTCAATTATATTTACTCAGTTGTCATGGTGTGCTTCATTGATACTTAGCCTCAATTTGGGTTCCATTAATTCAATAATACGTTTGTTTTCTTTTATTTTTAATCACACATTCTCCCATAATAATATTACACTTAAACTCAAACATTCTCCTTCTTTTTTAATCACACATTCTTCAAAAAGTTATTATTACAAAATAGATTTTCCCCAAAAACTACATTATAATGGAGCTTGAACAACGGCTTAACTTTAAAAGTTTATGTCTTTATTTAAAACATTGTACGTAACTTGGATAGTAAACGAATCATACTGCGTAAAATTACAAAATATGTATATATTCATTAACTTCTTGACAAAGTCGAATGCATGCATATTACTCATTTCTCCTAAGTTGAAATTATGAAAATTCATAAAGAATTGTTATAATAAATGGGAAAAAAATGTAACAATTCTATCGTTCTTGTGTTGTACCATTGTTTTAAAAACCTACATTTCATTCTTGGGTTGGAACATGCTACAAGTACGTAATCATTTATATAATACATTACATGTGGCGCGCATTCATCGGTAGTCTACAATTTTTGACTTTTCTACACTTCACATTCACGGTCGGATTTCTTCCACATGGGCATAATCCATTATGTACAATAATTATGTACATATAGATTCATCCTTCTTGGGTTTCCCCTTACCTCTGGCAAAACTAATAATGGTTAATTCATCCACTTCTTCTACAATTTACAAACAATATTAATCACGTTGTTGCTCATTCCTATTTAAATATTTCACTTTCTAGCACTGAGATACGTACACACAGAAAGATCTGCAACACATCATGTGCTCATAAAGCCCAATATATAAGTATTTTAATCAATATAACAGATAAGCACAGGGATCAAGAAACTCAAAAATACAAAAAAAATATAGCCAACAGATCCGATCTTCAAAATATTTAACATTATAATTTAAAACAAGGGATTCCAACTTGTCAGTTGAGGATTTTCGATAATAATATTCCACAAAAAAATTGCCTCCATCGACTACCGCTTTCTCGTGCACGCTATCACCTACCCTGCCTTTTGTTTTCAACTTTAACATTTATATATATGTTTGCATAAATAAATTAATAAACAGTATTTAAATTGCATATTCTTGTTTTGGTTCTAATTTTTATTTAAAATGGTTGGCTAACGACTACATTTATGCCATGTTCGGTCAACATTATTTTTTTTATTCTCATTCTTCTACTCATTTTCAGCCACACATTTTTCAATAAAATAATATTTTTCATCACATCAATAACTTTTCCTTCTTTTTCAACCACATATTCCCCATCACATCAATAGTAAAAATGCATTTTTACCTTCAAAATGTGCACCAAACGGTGGCTTAATCTAATTTTTTGCACAAAAAAAAAATGGAAAATATAGAAATCTCTTAATGGTATCAATTTGTTTAATTCCTCAAGTGAAAAATTTCATCTATTTTTCTTTAAGGATAAGAGTATTCTTACCTAGAAGATGTAAGTATCATAGTGTCACAACTCACTCTCAGTAGCTTTTCATGGTGCAACTGCATGTAATGGTACATGTACCTCTTCAAATAGAGTATATACTATAGAACAACATTATAGGTACAGGAAAAAATAACAGAAAATCAACAGAAATTACATTTGTAAAGTTTTCATAGGAAGGAAAAAAAAAAAAAAAAAGGCAAACAGGGTGCCGCCACGTTAAAATTATGTAAAAAAATCATTTACCTGCATGTTCATTGTATCCTATATATAGCCTCTGCATGAAGGTTAAAGGACATAGAACTGCAAGTATAATTCATCAAATTGGAAAATCGTGTCTTTCTGAAACTAGCAGTTTGATGTCACCTGGACACATCAATGAAGCGATTTTGAACTAAGCCAAACTTTTCTAAAATGGTTTGACTTAGATTTCGAAATTTTAATGATGATTAGAAATCAAACCGGACAATTCAAAATATAGGTACCCTAACAACAATATGGCAATGTTTCTCCCATTATTCCAAAACATTGTTGCTACGGTAAGATTTTCCACAACACGTTCACCTAATAAAATATTATACACACAAACTAATAAAGTTATTTTAAATTTTAATCACATATTCTCCAAAAAATACTATTCATTACTCAATTTCTTCTACAATAATAGAAGACAAACACATGCTATATAAGAAGAAGACGTAGGAGAAACCTAAAGCTTTGGCAACCACTTAATAAAACATTGAATGATATACTATTGCTTGATTTCAATCTTAAATGCAGCCTTCTTTTAAATTTATTATTGTTTATATAATTTATCAACACAAATAAATTCAAAACATTATCATTGAAAAGTTAATGCTCGAGTATTTCATAAATTGGGGGCTTAAGCAACACTTGCACAATGCTTGAATGGGTGCAGAATTTATTAAAATTATCCCTTTGTGTCCATTTAGAATAATGCTATCTAACACCATTCTAGGTGTAAGTACGTGATATCTCATAATAAATGAGTTATGAATTCTTGTATTTAATTGAACCTATAATGTAATGACATAAGTAATGCCACATAAACTGATGTTAAACACGAGTAGTGTTAAATAACATTACTCGTCCATTTATGAGTTTTTCCATTCCAACGGTTTCCAATGTCACTCTACAAGCTAAATCTTTGTAAAACAAAAATTAGTTTGCCTACGCGTGGTAGGATATAAAAAATTTCGAAATAAATCTATGAAGTTATATGCATTTAATTTAAAGTTGGAGGTTTTAAAGGTGAGGTCATTTAACAGTAAACTAGTGATTTATTAGTTTCAAGTTTTTGCACAAGTGATTGACCTTGTGTTTATATGCTAATACATATGTTGTGTTATAAAGATTATAGATTAAGACTTGATGATAAACGCTAAAACACATTTTCAATCACTTTCTTTGAATTATTGCCATACTGAATTTTGTATTATATAAATGAAACTGGAAATTACAATATTATTACAAGTTAAATTGAATCTTTAAAAACAGGTGGATGAAAGCAAATAATGCAGAAGTTTGCAGCAGAATATCCCAAAATACACATTACAATATTCATTATGGTGTGGCATCACTTTTTTGTTATATAATTGTGACAATTGCTAATTTTTAAGCTTGAAATCATCTAGGCATGATTTTCCAATCGGCTTTGAATAGAACTTGGCCAAATGCTCATTTACTGTAAAGTCTTTGTATATAGGGGGGTTTTCTTCAGTCGTCAACTCTTTGATTGGACCATAGACCTTCGCAGGATCCATGACACCGGCCAAGAAGCATGCCACTGAAATTCTTGGTCCGACCTGGTTGGATAGCACTCTATGCCAAGCGCTTTTAAACACGTCATTTGAAACCATCTGAAACAGAAATCACGATTATTGGAAATAAGTTTTGAAGGCTATAACTTCAGCTTTAAGATGACGTCATTTAACATTTTACAAACACATCTGGCCTTTGACTAAAAAATTAATTTTGCATGGGATGTGTTGAAAACTAAATTTGAAAAAGTAAATGTATCTCTTCCTTAATAGCTTAAAGTTCCAAACGAGATTGTTTTAACATTAATAATGGAACTTCTACCAAAGCTTTTTGAGAGAACCTGAAGGTTGTCACCAATATTGATTACGAAGCTCCCAGGACGGGGTGGCACATCAACCCACTGGTTGTCTCGCAGGACTTGGAGGCCGCCAATTTGGTCTTGCAGAAGAATAGTTAAGAAGGAGGGATCAGTGTGCTTGTTTGTACCCAAAGTTAGCTCGGGTTGTGGGCATGCTGGATAGTAATGGCAAGTGAAAGTGCGTCCTTTGCCACATTCCATCGCTTCTAGGTATTCTCTTTTCAGGCCTAGAGCTTCAGATAATAACTCATATAGAGTTTTCCCTAACTTCGTAACTTCATTGATGTATTCAAATGTTGAATTTCTGTCAATTTTCAAACAACGTGGCTGTAAGTTTCTTATTACGGACATGCACATAGGGAGCATATCCTATATTACACAACATGAAGAGTTAAACATGAAATTAAAGTTAAAAGCATTACGATGGATTTAGGTGATTGTAGTCATTGTTTCAAAACGAACAACATACTTGGGTAATAATTGGATATATATACCTGCAAACCACAGGCAATTCATCGGGCTCAATGTCACACGAGGTCATCAGAGAGATGGTGAATGTGTCCCTCCAAACTGCACGCTTTCTAAACGGGTCAATATTGCCATAATATTTCACTTTCTTCATTGGTTCACGAGAATAAAATTTCTTTTTTTCCTCTGCATCTTGTTCATGAAATCTACTTACTCCATCAAGCATGGAGTCTAAAACAGTTCGAGGAATCCCATGATTCACCACTTGGAAAAATCCCCACTCTTTTGATGCATTTTTCACTTCACTGATGATCTTCCTTCGCTGATCATCTGCTTCAATACCATTAAGATCAATGACGGGAACCTGTAAATTGCTGTGCCCATAATTTGATTCCTCGGCAACTTCATCAGCTGGTCTAATGAATATTTTTGGGATGTTTTCGATCCCAGCATCTACTAATCCTTTCACACCAGTTTTTGTAGCATCAAAAGCCCTGAGTTCATCTTGTACACCCTCACTTTTCACTGGAGATTCAGCTACGTTAATGGCTAACAGACTCATTTTTATTTTTATTTTTTTGACAGAAAAAAGGGAAAAAACAAAGATAGTAAAGCAATACGCAGCAAGTGTATTATATCTTAGCAGCTGCTATAAATTCTCTAAACTGACTAGCTATATTTATATGTGTGATTCATCATTCATGTGATGGCTCCTGTAGAATGTAATAATAATAATGAGTTATAATTATGGAACCTTCGAAATATATAAATAAAAATTATGTTCAATTAATTTAAGTTATAATTTAAGCTTCGTCAGATGTGCACTAATTTTTTTTGGTAAAGTACCTTTTATTGGGAATTTACTTAATCATGCACAGCGGAAATAAAGCAATTTTCAATTCCCACCAAGGATCTGCAATGTGTTTAGATAGAAACTGTGATTAGAATTATACCTTTGATGAATTCTGTAAAACCCTTTACTGATTCACGAACTCCAATGATCACGATCTGCAATCCAAGCTGTCCAATTGTCCAGCCTCCAATGGTGATCCACACAGAGAACAAGAATGGTGGTTAGGGTTTCTTTTCTTGTGCTAGCAAGAATAATGAAATCTCTACAGTTTTCAAACCCTAGTATCATATTAATATAAGCCCAAGTGGGCTCGGCCCCTTTTGAAACTAAACCCGGTCCGATACTTTATTAATCATATTAATTAAAACCCGGTCCACGAATTAATTAATCCAATTAATTAATTTGGGCATATTAATAAGCAATTCAATTAATTAATTACCCAACACTTGTTAATTAATTAATTGGTAAATCTCATTCTTCTGGTTCTCTTTTGTGTGTGACCCATTAGATTCCCGATCACGATGCCTAATGACGTGAATTATTATTTTGATCTAATCAAAATTGATAAATTAAAACGCCCCTTTTAATTTATCACTAATTCACTTTCGTTGTCCCAAATTGACATCTAGCAATATGTCATGGCAATACATGTGACAGGAAATATCACGTAGTGTGACAAAACCAAACTTGTTCGTTTACCGTGAAACTATAATCCTTTCGTCAATATGATCCGATCAATTATGAGATATGGATATGTGTCAATCTCAATTATCGATCATATCTTTTATCCCACTATTAAGTCAATGTACGTCGAAAACTCTTTTCCGACTTATGAGTTCACCTTGGCCAATGATTTCATAATTAACTTAATCTGGATAAAATGTAGATCATATTCTCTTACTATCTAAGAGTGACGAATTCTCTATTGATCATTCACAACCTTCATATGATTCTTGACATACCCGAATGATGCTGTATTAGCGACCCTTGACAGAGTAATATCCAACACCACCAAAGTATGACCGTTCTCATATAAGGTACTATAATGACCTCAAGTCAAAGGACCAATTTCACTACCGAACGTTAGAGATTAACCACTAACACTCAGATAGTTATCCATGTGGAATCTCCCAGCGGGTCTCCAATATTTTGTTCTATAACAAAGCATCCACATGTTCATTCAAGTGTCACCACACTTTAGCTTGTGAGATCAGTTACTTATTTCACAAGTAAGAATGCCACACGCGATGGTCTATCCGTAATAACGATATCCGTGTCTCGTTATCACTTCGACCATGGATAATTTAAGATTCAGTCATATTGGAATTTGTATATCACAATCACAACTCCTTGTGATTAACAAATTGAAAAAACTTAAATCTACGGATTCTATTATTTAATATAATTTCAATAAAAAAGCAATATAAATAAATAATAGATCTTGCCATAATTAAATGCATTAAACATATGAAAAGTGTTTATAACCTAAATCGATTGGATCTAGGGCATAACACTTACACCTTTGTCAGCGAAATTTTCCAAAGATTTCTTGTTATTTTAAAAACCTCCTATTCTTTCTTTTAAAAACACAGATCACCGTTCGTATATTTGAGATGGTACAAAAATTTTGATATGTGCTCATGATCTTGAAAGAATAGTTGAAGACATGAAATGTGTTGGAAAGAATAAATATATTGCAAGACAGACTTTGACATACATTTTGAGTGGGACCCTTTTATTCATTTTGGAAGATCATAATTGATTTGTTCTCTTTCGTGAGAACATCGACATCATATATTTACTTGCCAAGAATTATGTTCGGGTAAATGAAAAATTGGAGTTCAAAATGATAAATTGGAAAAGATTTTGTGTTGAAGGAAAACTAGTTAAAGTTATTTCACACAGGAAAATGGATAAAGACAATGAACACTTTAAATATGATTACATTTTAAAAATGTGTAATTATATGTAGTATAAAAGCTCTCTCCATATGCGCATGCAAGGGTGTAAATCACGGACCGAAAAAGGATTCGGACCTTAAACTTTTGTGCGGGTGCAGGCTGTATACGAATGGAGCCAAAATTGGACATTGGTTGTGATATTGTTAAGATATTAAGTCAGTATGCCGGAGTAGCATCTGCTCAGACTTTACTGGTTTTTCGTTATATCATGGGAAACAGACGCTTGAACTAGACCTCAAGCACTTACGGTGAAACGACGAATATGCTTTAAAGAAACTGTGTTCACACAGGCGCCACTTTCAAAGTTCATTGGATTTTTATTTCCTGCAATTTATATTAGGATTAATCTATGTGTACATATATGTACACATAGAGATTCACATAATGTGAGTGGGGTGAGACCCACGATACTGTAGCATGGGCTCCACCCCACTCACATTATGTGAACCCCTATGTGTACATCTATGTACACATAGCATGACTCTTTATATTACTTGTTCTGTTTTTTTTTATTGTGATTAATAAAATTATTTAATATGCATTATTTTGGCTAACATTCAGTTAGTTAGCTGTCCAACTAGAATTTGTTTTGCCGGTATGTGTTTTGTTCATACAATTAGTTTGTTGCACTATCGGTACGTGTTCTGTTCATATGCTAATTAGTTAGTTTCACATACGGTATGTGTCCATCCGGCATTTCTGTTCATATGGTAAGTTAGTTATCCAGTCGGTAGGTGTCTATCCGATATTTGTTAAGCCGGTGTTTTTTCACTATTATTTTGGAACAAATTGTCATGCAAGTCGTATAATTATGTATTTGTTACGAACAACCATGAATATATGCCCATGGGAGACCCTGTGTGCATGAAGGTTAGGAAGAAGAAGGGACACAGATAAAAGTCCTCAAATTGAAAAATTGATTGAAACTATTTTTTGAAACTTTGATTTTAATGTCACGCATCAACGAAATGATTTTGAACTAAGCCAAACTCCTCTAAAGCGGTTAAATTTAGATTTGAAATTTTAACGACGATTCTAAAGCAAATTGGACCACTTAAAAAATAAAATGAAGATAAAATAAATAGTTTTAGATTTCTGCTAGAATTTAGATTGATAATTTATAGTCTTACCTCTAAATAAAATATAACTATTAAAATTTTAATACAAAAATGACAATTTGATCAATTGTCCATTACTAAATACCAATTATTACCCTAATTTAATATTGCCATTACCAATCAATTTATTTGGCTTACACCAAAGTTGAAACACTCTTCTTATTTAGTTTTCACACGCAAAGATTCATAGCCACAAAAAAAAAGGGCATTGCTAGTGGTACATAATTTGGGTTTCATAAGGGTGTCCACCCCCTCACGTAGGAGTGGGATTATCAAAAAAAAAAAAAAAAGAACTCCACAATATTGGCGATTTTAACTCTACAAGTCAGTGGTGACAATGGCACCAGTTGTCTTATTTTAAGTTTTCTTTGATTTCGTTGGTATTTATATTTATATGGACAAACTGCGGTTTAAAACTTGACAAAACTGTTATGTTTAGGTTCGAGAAATCTGAAATAGTTTTAAATGGTCTATTTACATTTGTGTTTTTCTCAAATCACTTCAAATGACTTATTTTGAAACACTACCAAAAATTTATCAAATCGGATCACTTACATCCTTAGGAGGAAGAATATTTATCATTAGTTGTGAATATCGTCAATCTATATGGCAATGATCTCACAATTATTGTTCGATATATTAAAATGCAACACAAGTAACACTGAATCAGGGGGCCCATGACCACATAACTTGGTTAATGATAACAACTAATGGATGAATAGCATTACTCGTGAAGGAGGAAAGGCTAATGAAAAGAATAATGCTATGTATCACGAACCCGATTCATCATTTTATTTTATTTTTAGTTAAAAAATTAAAAAATATCTATTAAAAATTAAATAAAACGTTAAATAAGAATATTTTAATCTCCATCCTGCCCCCGCAATCCTCATGACGGTAATGGTCTCTGTGATCCTGCTCATTTGTCTTCCCTAATTACTCGAATGAAAAAGATTATGAAAATAAGGAACAATTTAACTTCTAATAACTACTAATTACAAAATATTAATAATAATATTAATTTGCACAAATATTATCCTGATCGTTTATTCACAACCAAAGTTATTATACCCGACCCGGACATTGACCCCGGCTAAGTCTTTTGATCACTTGGTCACTGGTCGATTCAGTGGGTTAATGTTTATTCATTGAAATTTTAAATCATGATTGATTATATTTTTGTAAATGATAAATATTTTTTTTTTAAATAATAAAGAAGTCTTCAATAATTTATCGTATTTCACAAAATTAATGAACATCTTCTTTCAATTTTTCACGTACAACTGATCATAAAAATCCTTTTTAAGTATTCTAACAGAAATTAGAGTTTAAAGATAGTTGAAATTCATAAAAGCAAGTCTCATATATTATAGTATCGATCATTTATACAAATGAAATTAATACCATAGTGGTATGTAATCAGTACTAATTTCCAGAAGGTCGGGGGATCAATTACTCATACCATTAAGGCCCTGTTTGGAAGAGATTAAATTTTTTTACAGTAAATCAATTCTCATTTTCAACCACACATTTTTCAATAAAATAATACTTTCCATCACATCAATAACATTTTCTTCTTTTTCAACCACACATTTCCCATCATATCACTATTCAAAATCAATTCTTTCCCCAAAAATCTCTCCCAAACAAGCTCTAAGTTTTGGATCGACGAGCCGGTTTAAACTCACAGTATCGTTCAGTTTTGAACCGGTTTGAATGCTATATGATCCTATCATAGGACTTGGGACTGTCCGGTTCATCGGGTTTCCGGTTGAATCAATCTGTTCAATCCGAGTTTAACAACTATGATAGCGATAGCAAGTTTTTTAAGCCGTGAAAATGAGTTTGCCCCGTTGACAGCACTCTAGCTTTGTCTTTTAGTCAATTATTTAACATAAAAATATATATTTGGCATACATAAACAAGTAAACTGAAAGTTACGTGGATCGACCCTAACAATACCTAGAGGGGGTTAATATGTATATTATGCGGAATTAAAATAATTAATTAATTAGCAACATGTAATTAATTAATTATCTCTAGATGATTAAACATACAAGTCAATTTAACATATGTTTAAATACCACAGTTAATATAATCAATAATGAAAGTAGTAAAAACACACGGTATGATCACTGAGAAACCCCAACTGGATAAAAATTTCGAGCACTTTGCCAGTCAAAAACCCACTATAAATGATTTGTAACTTACAGTCTATTAGCCTAGGCGACGACGCGTACTATCTGATCTCCCAACTACAATTCTAACAGCTCTCTTGAATTTTGTGCTCCTACACCACTCCCAACTGCAATTTCCAAAACTCTCCTAGACTGTGATCTCCTGCAGCAACTCTTAACTTTGTGAAATCGTTTATCTCCTATGGATCCACAAAGAACACAACATTTTTCAATGACTGGAACTCTAGTCAACTTCCATCGATCTTCAACAACTCTGACAGATGCGGTGGAAAGAATAGCTTGGTATTTGGATTACGAAATTGATGTATTTCTCACCAAAACAAACTCACATATGGATTTGGGGTTGGGGTGGGAGGATGGGATGGGATGTGATGGGGTGGTTTTCCTTTCTTTTTTTGGATTTTAATTTAATCATTCTAATTATTAAAAACATTTAGTGTAATTAGACCATTTTGCCCTTCATTTCAATGGTCAAAATGGATGGACGAATGTCAATTAAAACTTTGGGCCCTCAACTGTTGAAATGAAGTTTTCAATAATTGCTTATTGTTAAATTTTTTTAATTAAATAAGATTTCGGAATATTTGAATTTGCTATATAAAATACCTACTCTTAATTTTAAAAACACTCGTGATGATGCCAATGTTTTCAATGGTATCAATAAATTTAATACGTGGGCACAATGATACAAAGTCGGCAAGATCAACTGCTATAAAATTCTTTATTTGTCAAGAAAGTACAAAAAAATTAGTGTTGAAATTGACTCTATTTAAAATACAAATTTTTTAACTTCTATGATCAACGAGTTCCATCCTATCAATTTTATATTGATTTGCACAAAATTTTAACAGATCATAGAAACGGTACAAAATTCGGGTTTGTCCAACTTTGAGTCTTTGACATATATTTGCATCAAGCACAATTTAAAGGAAATTGTTTAGTTCTTACAAGAGATTATGACAAATCTATATATATTTATATATGATAAAACAACTTAATTTTAAGAGTTTAAATTTTAGATTGCAGAAACGTGTTTATTAATATTTGAAACAAGTGCATTGCACCTCTTTATTATTATTATTATTATTATTATTATTATTATTATTATTATTATTATTATTATTATTATTTTGCTGAATTATTTCTACAAACAAAAGTAAATGGTGACAAATCCTTATAAATTGATTGTTATTTTCGTATTAGCCAACATGAGGTCTGTACCGTAAACACATTTTTCCATTTTGAGAAAATAATTATTGGCCGTCTAATTTCGAAACAAATATCATCGTATACATATCATATTACGTCTAGTGAAATAAAAAAAATATTAATAATTTACTTGCCCACAGAAGATCTATAACATCTACTATTAGCATTAAAAGCAATAAGGGGATAACCAGTGGAAAAACTTGAGTCGGCTCGACTCGCAGCATGGTATACCAAAGCCAAGGCTTGGGTCGGGCCCAATTTTTGAACAATTCTATCGAGTGAACCTACCAAATTGAATAATTTCATAGTTTTTCATTCATGATTTAGGCACGGTTTTCCTCTTTAAATAATTATTTGTTGGCCATGATTTCAAATCTTCTTGCTATTTGGCCATGATTTTGATTCTCTCGATGCTATTTGAGCATGAGTGTGCGTTTTATGAAAACAGCTAAATTCATGTGAAAGAACAAGCAGATGTTTAATGAAAGAGCTTTGAATTTGTTTAGGAAAATCCGTATCAAAAAGGGCCCATAAAGATTTTAGGTTGGAAAAGAATTTCTTTCAATAAATATTATTGACACTTCCTTCAACTTATGGTTTTGGCAACTTTTTAAGAGAGAATGAGATTGATCAATTATATATTTTTTTTCTTGTTTACGAGAAGACACGGGCAGCAAATTAGAAACCTTTTAGGTACTTTAATTAGGTTTCGAGAATTGGAAAAAAATATTATCAAATTCCATATAAGGCGTAAAAGCGATTAAAACAATAATTAACGTTAAACTATGCAGAAAAATTCATAGTCGCCTTATAACTTTTTGCTTGTCACGCATAATTCATCCATTTCTTCTACAATTTATAAAGAACATCAAACACGTTGTTGCTCATTTTGCTTAGCCAAGTTTTTTTATTTAAATATTTCACTCTCTATCATTGACATACATATAACGACATAAAAGACATGCAATTTTCAATAATATCTATAAACAATAACACACCATGTTTTTCATATAATAATTTGTAAAAATTGTTTTAATCAATGTGTCAACTTATCCGATCTTCCAAGTATTTAACATAATAATTAGAAAAGTATGGGCGAGGCTCCATCAAAATCCTCAATTGACAAGTTGAGTAATAAAATTCCTTGAATTAATTGCCCCATCAACTACCACTGTCTCGTGCACGCTATCCTCCCACCCTATCTTCAGTATTCAATTTTGACATTTATATATTCATGTGCATAAATAAATTAATTTCAGTGTTTAAATTATTATAAAATTACCGTGCATAATTGCTTGCTTGTTTATTTTTAATCTTCGATGAACAAACAATTTTTTCTTAATAAATCTTATTTGATTCATAAGCGAGGCATAATATCTTTCAATCAAAATTATTGACGCCTCATTTAGAATATAGTTTTGGGAACTTTTTGAGGGAGAAATGAGAATGATCTATCAAACACAAATACACAAACACGCACACACAAAAACCAATTATATTTTTTTCTTGTTTACGAATAGATATGGGAAGTAAATTAGAAAGCTTTTAAGTACTTTAATTAGGTTTCAAGATTTGGAAAGGATTATTATTGAATTCCATATAAGTCTTACATTGTACCATTTTGAACTAGTAAATAAATAAAAGGGAAAAGTTTATGGCTCAGGTGTTTAGTTTGCCATTTTAAAAAATCAGTTGCTAAACTTTAAAATTTTAAAAATCAGGTTTCTACTTTTTATTAATTAATTAAATATTTAATTGTGTAATTTGATAGCGTATATCTTATTAATTAGTTAAAAATTAATTTCAGGTCACAGCTTATCAAATTAATTGGTGTTGGATTATTTCGAGGTCACAGATGAAAAAATTTATAGGTCACAATTAATTTCGTTGGTCACAAATCAAGAATTTTAAGGTCACATGTAATTTTTTATAGGTCACAGATTAAAAAATTCAAAACTTTTACGGGTCACAGCTCTATTTCAGCGAGTCACAATCCCAATTTCTAGGTCACAGACACCTACACAGGTCACAGATTGAAAAAAAATCAAAACTTTTACTTGTCGCAACTCTATTTCAATGAGTCACAGACACAATTTCAAGATCACAGACACCCATCTAGGTCACAGACACAATTCCTAGGTCAAACACAGACACAATTCCTAGGTCACAGACACCCATCTAGGTCACAGACACTCGCGACCGCTACCACCACCGCCGTCGACCTGTCACAACAACACACAACCATCGCCACAACCAGATTGCCCACAACAGATTGCCCATGAATGTCTCAGAACCATTCTCAGTAGGTAGTATTGGATAAAGCTTTTCTGACTTACTATTAGTAGTGGGTACAAATAGATCCCACCTTGCAGCGAGATGCACCTTCTTAGGCACAGGCCGGCCAGGAAACATGGACCAAGGCCAGCGATTGGTGCCCCCACAGCAGATGCCCCAAGAGCTGCTCGTGAAGGGCGACTCTGGAGGGCGAAGGGGAGGCTCACAGCAGCGGCAGCGTCGCGACTGCCACTGCGACGCCGGCCGTCGCGACGCCGCGGGGGCGGCGGGTGGGTGCGAGACGGGCGGGCGGGGGTGGAGATGAGGGCGACGGGGAGGCTCACGCAGACGGCGGCGATCGCCATCGCTGCGACGCCCGGCGATCGCGACGGCTGGCTGTGGAGGAGTTTGGTTGCTAGACGGGAGAGAGGGGGTGGAGATGAGGTCGAAGGGGAGGCTCACGGCGTGAGCGGCGTCGCGATCTGCGACACCGGCGATCGCGGCAATTCTTTGTGGAGGAGGAGGAGGAAGAGGAGGGAGGGGGAGGAGAGGAAAGGGGAGGCGACAGGAATGGGGTGGAGAAATTAGGTTAAGAATTAGGTTTTAATATACTACCTGATTTTTACAAAAATAAACTTAAAACCTGACTTTTAAAAATTACAAATTAAACCCCTGGTTTTATATAATTTTCCCTAAATAAAAATACCCAATGAATGAATTCCGCACAATTAGCCCAAATCCAAAATACATGTATCCAAAAATTAATTGGCCCAATAAACAAATATGTGCCCAACAAATCAAGTGTAGGTTATGACCCAATAATTAATGGGCAACTTACAGAAATACCTCCAAAATTAAGGGTCTTTTGAAAAATCATATGAAAAGTATTTTGAAAGTAAAAAATAGAGGAAATTGCATAATTCCAGGTATTTCAACTTTAGAGTGCAAAAATCAAGTGAGAATATTTTTTAATCAAAATTCAGGTATTGATTTAAAAATTAAATATTATTTCCACCCTACCTAATCCCAAACCCTAAATCAATTTTCATCTACCTCTCCTTCTCTCCTCGTCTCTCTCTACCCCATCTCTCTCTACCCTCTCCATTTTCTTTAGATCACCGTCGCCATTGAGGAGCTCCCGTCATCGGAGAGTCGAGCAAGGGCTTCATCGCTGTTGTACTGCGCCGCGTTGTGAGTGGAGCAGTGGCTTCAAAATTTGTGTAAAATAATAATCTATGCAGAGAAATTCACATTCGTCCTATAACTTTTTACTTCTTGTCACACAATATACAAGTCATCCATTTCTCCTAGGCACATAAATCACATTGTTGCTCATTTTGCTTAACCAAGTTTTTTTATTTAAGAGCATCTCCAAGAGACTCTCTATTTTTAAAGAGCATATTCTATCATTTGGAGAGCATCTATAAATTTAAAGAGTTAAAATTTTGATGTACTCTAACAAACTCTTTATATTTAACACTTAAATTTACTATTCCCAAAAAATATTTATTATTTTTCTTTATCTTTTATTTTAACTAGTTTTTCTATAGATTATTTTATTGCTTTTCTACATTGAAAATTGAAACTTTTTGAATGCATTTAATTATAGAAAGTGAGTTTGGCTCTCCAAATTTGGAGAGCCAAACCCACTCTCTAAATTAAAATCTTAATTTAAAGAGTCTATTGAAACATGATTTTACATGTTGACTCTTTAAAATAGAGAGCATCTCATGTTTAAAGAGTCTGTTGGAGATGCTCTAAGCATTTCACTTTCTAGCATTGACACACCAACCACACAAAAGTCTTGGAACTTCAATTAATGTTTATAAACAAGTACACATTGCTTTTTCATTAAACTTAGTATATAATATAATAATTTGTAAAAATTTTATCAATCAATCTAACAACTGATCTTAATACAGTCATCGGATCCTATCTTCCAATTTGCCCCATCAAAATCCTCAATTGGCAAGTTGAGTAATAATATTCCCCAAATTAATTGCCCCATCTACTACCACTGTCTCGTGCACACTATTCTTCTACCCCACCTTCAATATTCAATTTTGATATTCACATATTAATTATGTGCATAAATAAATGTATTTCAGTGATTAAATTATTATATAATTACAGTGCATAAATTCTTGCTTGTTTATTTTTAATAGTATATGCTCGTTTTCGTGTAGTTTTTTTTTATTGAAAATAGTATGTGTGTGTGTATATATATATATAAGATTTAATGGGCAGGAGGATGGCCTAAATATTTTAGTGGCAGAATAGCAATTGGGTCCCTAACTCTTCAAAATTTAACAGAGATTATATCCAAATATTTTTATTTTTGGCAACTAAGGTCCCAAACCTTTACTTATTGTTACGAATGGAGGACACGTGGATGGAATCCATCCATCCATCGTTAGTCGACCAAAAAAGCAATTTGACCGTATTTTGATTAAATTTAAATGGACTACGTTTATATTATTCCAATAAAATAATTAAAATTAAAGAAAAACAAAAACAAAAAACAAAACAAAAAATAAATAAATGAAACAATAAAACCTTCTTCATCCACTACACCCCACACCGGCCCCTCCCCGACCTCCCACAACAAACAGGAACCCATCCCTTACAGTAAATCATCGGTCGAACGAAAATCGTCGACACCACAACCACCTTAAAACATAAATCACTGGCCGATTTAGCTGCATTAAGACAATCTCATTTAAATCACAATCTCTCAGCCCCACTTCCAGTCTGATGATCCCAGTATAGGCATGACCCTGACCATGTTAACCCGAGGAGCAATGCTGCCCATCCCCACCAATTTTTGCATTCACATCTTCGGCAATTGAGCTTAGGGCACCTGTATCCTCGGGCACATAAAGAGAACATCTACGCCACATCGATCTCGTCGGGATATATCATCGGGAACAATATTCCTCGTTAGTTGTGACCTTCTCGAGATCATATCTTCATCTCGAACCTAGCAAACTCCAACCTAGCATAACTCTCCTATACGACAAGGTTTATCCAATTCGAAGGTGTTTGAGTCCTTTTATAAATATACTACATCTTCCTAAAAGGATTCTACCACTGAAGTTTTATCTTTATCCAAGCGCATTGATGTTACAATACCAATCATTATCTAGGTACGTTTTTCCATAATTTTCAACAACATAATCCTACGAGGAATGTACTACCTACCTCTACATATGCAGTACTCCAATTCATTATCTAGGTACGTTTTACAAATTTTTAGCATACATTTTTCATGAATTCTCTATCTGACTTAAGTATCGGAGGGGCGAAGAGGACACACATCGACACCTTTGTTTCAGGTACCAGAAGATCTCATTAGCGCTCGTTCTAAGTCATCAAGCTCGAAAATCAACAGGTACGATTTTTTGTAGCATCACTGGCGCCGTCTGTGATAATCGCTACCAAAATTCATGGTCAACGCATATTCAGATCTTCCTCCAGCAAGCTTATCGACACCGAACCCTCCTCCTACTACGGAGCCCCTAGCTCGTCAACAAGAATTAACAGCAATACCAACCCCCCAACCACAGGTGGTTATAGCATATGCTTTCGAAGAACTTCGTTAACAGGTTGCAACGCTAACTCCACTATTAAGCTAGAGGAATTCTCATCTAGCGTAGGAGCAGGCGTCGAAGCCCACACCGGCAACATGACAAAAAGGGAGATTCATAGTCGATGCTCTAGCTCGGGATACTTGCAATGCTAACGAAAATGGTTGATCCGGGGCCTCGGGCGTACCTCCAGTGAACTCGCTCGGATCATACAGGATGGGATCTTTGCTAGACAACAACAGAACACCCAGAGGACAACGTGATTTATCCCTAACACTCATTTCACATTGGAAGTACTTTCTTATCCGCTCTAAGACAGGTTCAAACTCCCCCGCATGATGGAGTACGATGGAACCACCGACCCCATCAATCACCTTAATGTATATATGGACGTAATGAATCTACATGTGGCACCAGATCCTGTGATGTGTAAAGTTTTTCCACAAACTTTGACTAACGCTTCCAGAGATTGGTTTTCCACCTTAGAGCCTAATTCTATTTCTTCATTCTCTAACTAGGCCGACGAGTTTTTTACCTTCTTTGCCATTAGCAAATGCATCAAGAAATCAATCGCTTCCCTCATGCAGCTTCGCCAATGACCGAACGATTCCTTACGCAACTTCATGATAAGGTTCAAAAAGGAAAGACTTCAGATACCCGACCTACACATGACAGGAGCAATCTCTGCCCTTATATATGCCATAAGATATAAGGCCTTCAAGATGTCTATGTTAAAAACCCGGGCTCCTTACTCTAGCAGAAAAATATATTAATATGGAAGACATATTAAACCCGAGGAGAACGCCACATCCGACCTCTTAAAACCCCAAACACAAAAGACAACACGATTCCCATCCTTGTCCAGAAGCTCACAGGAGTAAGCAGAGACAAGAGATATAGCCGACGTCATTCACCCGGCTGAACACTTCTAGGTCTAACATTCTAATGGAGATCAAGGATATGAATGAGCTTAAATGACCTCAAGGATGCAGTCCCCTCCTAATACTCGAGATATGAACAAGTATTGTGATTATCATTGGGATGATTGGCACACAACGAAGAACTGCAAAGTCCTAATGTGGGAAGTTGAGGCTCTAATAAAAAAAGGATTCCAAAGTTCATACATCAGTCATGGCAAATGCCTAATGAACGATTGTTACAAGGGAAAAGAACCCAAAGGAAGGCGGAATGACAAGCCCACAGCAGGAACCATTAACATTATTGTCGGTGGTATAACATTAGGAGGATACTCGAACAGTGGACGTCAGCAGTATACTGGCAATACATCCCAACCTCAATGTAAGATTATGATAACCTTGAAAACATTACATTTGGGTCACAAGACTTGGAGGGCTTATCACGTCCTCACGATAATGCCTTGGTCATATCAGCCATCATAGCTAATTTTGAGGTGAAAAAGATTTTAGTTGACAATGGAAGTGTAGCTAACATACTTTCCCATCAGGCATACTCTAGGATGGGGATTTCGGTCGAATAGCTCAAAGCAGCTAAAACCCCACTTCAAGGATTTGGAGGCGGTATGATCATCCCGGAGGGAGTTGTCAATCTTCCGTATACCTTGGGATCGAATTAAAAGCAAGTGACTGAAATTACATCACTCCAAGTAGTCTGTGCTTCAATGACCTACAACGCCATTCTGGGAAGGCCATTGTTGAATAAGATCAGAGCAATTGTTTCTACCTTCCACATTGCTATGAAGTTCCCTACAAGTAATGGCGTAGGGGTAGTGCGTGGAGACCATTTCGCTGCTACACAATGCTATATTACTATTGTTTGAGGAATAAGCACCAACGTTATGCAAATCTCATCATCGGAACTCGAGCTCGAACTTAGATGAAGACTTGCTCCTGTAGAAGAATTGGTAGAGGTAGAGCTCAAGCACGGTAAAAAAGTGACGATTGTTCGAGATCGAGGCTACATTTTACCCTTTTTGTGGGACCATTGTTGTTTCACAACTCCTCAGTCAAATTCAAAGGCTGATCAGTCCTATTTCAAGGGTGATAAGTCCTATTCCCAAAGCTGATTAGTCATATTTCAGTGCTAACTAGTCCTATCTCAAGGCTGATCAATCCTATTTTCAAGGGTGATTGTTCTTACCAAAAGTTGGTCGCTCCTATTATGTTGCAATGTGCATCACATCCCAGAAGCTCAAGTGCGAGCCTCTAGCATGGATGCACAGGGGCCACTGATGATCCCAATATAGGCATGACCCCGACCATGTTAACCGGAGGAGCAATATTTCCCATCCCACCAATTTTTGCACTCACATCCTCTAGCACTTGGGCACATAAAGAGAACATCCGTGCCACATCGATCTCGTCAGGATATTTCCTCGGGAACAACATTCCCCTTAGCTTGGGACCTCTTCGAGGTCATGTCTTCATCTCGAACCTAGCAAATTCCGACCTAGCGTGACTCTCCTACATGATAATGCTTATCCAATTCGAAGGTGTTTGAGTCTCGCCATAAATATACTACCTCTGCCTAAAAGAATTCTACCACTGAAATTTTATCTGTATCCAAATGCATTTATGGTACAATACCAATCATGTTCAAATTTCTAAGCATGGTAGAATTCCTAGGGATTTCAACAACATAATCCTACTAGGAATGTACTACCTACCTCTATAAATACAACACTCCAATTCATTATTTAGGTACGTTTTTACATAATTTTCAACATACATTTTTCACGAAGATCAACTGCTATACAAGTTGTACAATTCTTTATTTGTCAATAAAGTATAAAAAAAATTAGTGTTGAAACCGACTCTATTTAAAAAACAATTTTTTAAACTTCTATGATCAACAAGTTACATCCTATCAATTTTATATTGATTTGCACAAATTTTTAACTGATCATAAAAAGGGTACAAAACTCATGTTTGTCCAACTTTGAGTCTTTCACATATATTTGCATCAAGCACAATTTAAAGGAAATTGTTTAGTTCTTACAAGAGATTATGACAAATCTATATATATTTATATATGATAAAACCACTTAATTTTAAGTGTTTAAAATTTAGATATCAGAAAACGTGTTTATTAATATTTGAAACAAGTGCACCTTCTTCTTCTTCTTCTTCTTCTTATTATTATTATTATTATTATTATTATTATTATTATTATTATTATTATTATTATTATTATTTGCCGAATTATTTCTACAAACAATAGTAAATGGTGACAAATCCTTATATATTGATTGTTATTTTCATATTAAACAACATGAGATCTTTATCGTAAACACTTTTATCTATTTTTGAGAAAATATTTATTGACTATCTAATTTCCAAACAAAATCATTGTATAAATATCATATTACGTCTAGTGAAATAAAAAAATAATAAGAAGTTACATGCCTACTGAAGATCTATAACATCTACTATTAGCACTAAAAGTGACGATGGAATAACTAGGGTTCTCAAAGCAGTGGAAAATATCAAGCTCGCTCAACTCAAGGCACAGTAGACCAGAGCTAAAGCTTGGGTCGAGCCCAATTTTTGGACGATGGCTCAAGTTTGAGCAGACCCGTAAGGCGGTCCAAAATTGCCCGTGTCACAGGGCTATGTGCTGCCTGCTTTTTGCAAGCAGCTCGCAGTTGTGCTATAGCGTTCGTTTAGAATTTCTCGAAAAAAAAATATCCGAACTGATTCGACAAGGACTTTTTTGCCCTTAATCGAAAGCTTGAGCCAAGCCACGATTTTGCTTAGCCCGAGCTAATTTTTAGTCGAGCTATCAAGTTGCACACGAGCCACGAGTCAGGTCAGCCTGACCCATTTACATCTTTAGGGATAACTAACAAAATTTTATATCATTATCTTCTTTATTACATTTTCTAAGAATAATTCTATCGAGTGAACCTACCGAATTGAATAATTTCATAGTTTTTCATTCATGATTTAGGCACAGTTTTCCTCTTTAAATGTTTATTTGTCGGCCATCATTTCAAATCTTCTTGCTATTTGGCCATGATTTTGATTCTCTTTAAGGAATGCGTAGATGCTATTTGAGCAGTGTCGATCCTGTGATTTCGAGGGCCTAAGGCGAATTTCATAAATTAAGCCCTCAAAATTATAGTATGCATGCAAAATTTATAAGCGTATTATGAAACCAATTATTAACTTGTTAACTTAAAACTTTCCACCGTTACGTCTCACAATCCTGAACAAAAATGCATCTGTCAATAACATAATTATTATGTACAAATATTTACAAAAGATATGCATAGCACGTGATGATTAAAATTAAAGGGCACAAGAAAATTGAATAAATAAAATGAACAGAGACATAAAGAAACATTAGTAGACATTCTTCAAAGCACTCGTTTTGTAAATAAGCAGCCAATATTGCTGTACATGTGACCACAATTTTAGATTGCAAGCCTCCAAAAAATTTTGCATGGATGAAATTTCACTCAATTTTCCATACATGCCTATGATCGCTCTGCCAACAAACAAATCAAGATCAACACCAGTTTTAAGCATTGTACTGTGAGTTTGTAGGCCCAAAGTCAAATCACCAAGGCAAGTACAAAGTCAAAAAAATATTAACATAAGTAATACTATCCCACTCCAAACACTCATATTCTACCGCCAAACCTCAAATGTATCCACCATATATCCATGATCTAATAGCACACTTAAAAACATAATTATACGTACATAAATCTAATTTTGGTACCCAATACAAAAACTGCATAGCACCTTTCACATCCGAGCACATTGAATACATGGATACAAGCGCATTCATAAAATACTAATGGAAAATCAATCCAGGCTTCAATGCCTAACCATGACACTGTCGTCCCTCACTAACAACCAACAATTATAACAGCACGAAACAACCGTAGCAAACATGTACTTATTCGGGCACAACTTGTCCACTTTTACCATATCCCTGAACAACCCAATAACTCCAGAGGCTAACCCATGATGCAAATACTTAGCCATCAATCCATTTGTTCATTCTATCAAACAGTTAGCGAACAATCAAAACTTCACCGCACTTTGAGTACAAATTGATCAAAGAATTTCTCTCGATTACCTGATAACATGAATCTTATTTGCATGTGGGTTTCGGGTTCTCTCTCGCTTGTACGAATGCACAGAGAACAGACGAGAAGGAAGGAAATTAGCCCATAAATCTGATTTTTCCATTTAAAAAAATAATAAAATAATAATAAAAGCTGAGGCCCCCTTTTAAATTGGGCCTGAGGCACATGCCTCATTTGTCTCTGCCAAAAACCGCTTCTGTATTTGAGCATGAGTGTGCGTTCGTTGAAAACAGCTAAATTCATGTGAAAGAACAAGCAGATGTTTAATGAAAGAGCTTTGAATTTGCTCAAAATAATCCGTATCAAAAAGTGCCCATAAATATTTTAGGTTGGAAAATAATTTCTTTCAATAAATATTATTGACGCTTCCTTCAACATATGGTTTTGGCAACTTTTGAAGAGAACGAGATTGATCAATTATAATTTTTTTCTTGTTTACGAAAAGATCCAGGCTGCAAATTAGAAACCTTTTAGGTACTTTAATTAGGTTTCGAGAATTGGAAAAGATTTTTATCGAATTCCATATAGGGCTTAAAAGTGATTAAAACAATAATTAACATTAAACTGTGCAGAAAAATTCACAGTCGCCTTATATCTTTTTACTAGTCACGCATAATTGATCCATTTCTTCTACAATTTATAAAGTACATCAATCACATTGTGCTCATTTTGCTTAGCAAAGTTTTTTAATCTAAATATTTCACTCTCTATAATTGACGTACATATAAAGACAGAAGAGACATGAGACTTTAATTAATATCTATAAACAATAGCACATCATGTTTTTCATATAATAATTTGTATAAATTGTTTAAATCAATGTAACAACTTATCACAAGGATCAAGAAATTGGCTAAAATATTTATAAAGCAGCGTATCCGATCTTCCAAATATTTAACATAATAATTAGAAAGATATGGGCGAGGCTCCATCAAAATCCTCAATTGACAAGTTGAGTAATAAAATTCCTTGAATTAATTGCCCCATCAACTACCACTGTCTCGTGCACGCTATCCTCCCACCCTATCTTCAGTATTCAATTTTGACATTTATATATTCATGTGCATAAATAAATTAATTTCAGTGTTTAAATTATTATAAAATTACCGTGCATAATTGCTTGCTCGTTTATTTTTAATTGTATATTCTCGTTTTTGGCGCAAGTTTTTTTTTAATTTAAAATAGTTTAAAAAGAATTAAATTTAATCTCATTTTTTGAATCCAATCAAATAGGAAAATTCAGAAATTTTTTAATGGTCTCATTTTGTTCAATTGCTCAAGTTACAAATTTAATCAATTATTCTTTAAGGATAAGTCTGAACCATGGGTACTCTAACCTAGAGGTACAAGTATCATAGTGTTACGACTCATTATCTGGGTGAATTCAAGACTAGAACAAATTTATATTAAGTCGGATTAATATATACATAAAATAATTATAAATTAAAAGATTTAATGGGCTGGATGATGAACTAAATCTGCCATTGGGTGACTATATTATCACTAATATTGTAGTAACACTTATTAATTTTGTTAAACGTTTCGATCATTGCTTATTGTAACATTTTTAATTGCAAAAGTTCCTTTAGGACAAGATTTTCAAATATTTGAATTTGTACATTAACTACCTACTCTTAATTTTAAAAACACTCTCATGATGATGCCAATGTTTTTAATGGTATCGATAAATTTAATACATGGGCACAATGATACAAAGTTGACAAGATCAACTAGTGTTAGATCTGGACATCGGATGGATCGATTCGAGTATTTCAATACTTGAAATTACCGATTATATTTCGGGTGTTCCATAAATGGAACAATTCGAGTCCTTGTAATTATTGGAATCAAACCCAAACCAGAACAATCGGTTTTGGTTCAGATTTGATTCTACCCATATATTTAACGAACATTTTCATATATACCCTTTCGATACGTATACCGAACATGCAATAACTCGACAATATTTTTGCAATTGGAAAAATCCAACTAAAACATCTTCAAGAAGTTAAGAAATCCAATTATACAACTCAAGATAGTGGAAACTAAATACAAAGAAAAGAGGGGAAAATTAAATTATCAAGAATTAAATTACAGTTTGAGAACAAACAATTTTTTCTTAATAAATCTTATTTGATTCATAAGCGAGGCATGTTGAGCCTGTAATATCTTTCAATCAAAATCATTGACGCCTCCTCTAGCATATAGTTTTGGCAACTTTTTAAGGGAGAAGTGAGAATGATCTATTAAACACAAATACACAAACACGCACACACAAAAACCAGTTATATTTTTTTCTTGTTTACGAATAGATATGGGAAGCAAATTAGAAAGCTTTTAGGTATTTTAATCAGGATTCAAGATTTGGGAAGGATTATTATTGAATTCCATATAAGTCTTACAAGTGATTAAAACAATAATAAACATTAATCTATGCAGAGAAATTCATATTCGTCCTATAACTTTTTACTTGTCACACAATATACAAGTCATCCATTTCTCCTAGGCACATAAATCACATTGTTGCTCATTTTGCTTAACCGAAGTTTTTTTATTTAAGCATTTCACTTTCTAGCATTGACACACCAACCACACAAAAGTCTTGGAACTTCAATTAATGTTTATAAACAAGTACACATTGCTTTTTCATTAAACTTAGTATATAATATAATAATTTGTAAAAATTTTATCAATCAATCTAACAACTGATCTTAATACAGTCATCGGATCCTATCTTCCAATTTGCCCCATCAAAATCCTCAATTGGCAAGTTGAGTAATAATATTCCCCAAATTAATTGCCCCATCTACTACCACTGTCTCGTGCACACTATTCTTCTACCCTACCTTCAATATTCAATTTTGATATTCACATATTAATTATGTGCATAAATAAATGTATTTCAGTGATTAAATTATTATACAATTACAGTGCATAAATTCTTGCTTGTTTATTTTTAATAGTATATGCTCGTTTTCGTGTAGTTTTTTTTATTGAAAATAGTATGTGTGTGTATATATATAAAAGATTTAATGGGCAGGAGGATGGCCTAAATATTTTAGTGGCAGAATAGCAATTGGGGTCCCTAACTCTTCAAAATTTAACAGAGATTATCCAAATCTTTTTATTTTGACAACTAAGGTCCCAAACCTTTACTTATTGTTACGAATGGAGGACACATGGATGGAATCCATCCATCCATCGTTAGTCGACCAAAAAAGCAATTTGACCATATTTTGATTAAATTTAAATGGACCGCGTTTATATTATTCCAATACAATAATTAAAATTAAAGAAAAACAAAAACAAAAAACAAAACAAAAAAATAAATGAAAAAATAAAACCTTCTTCATCCACTACACTCCACACCGCCCCCTCCCCGGCATCCCACAACAAACAAGAACCCATCCCTTACAGTAAATCATCGGTCGAACGAAAATCGTCGACACCACAACCACCTTAAAACATAAATCACTAGCCGATCTAGCTGCATCAAGACAATCTCATTTAAATCACAATCTCTCAGCCCCACTTCCAGTCTGATGATCCCAGTATAGGCATGACCCTGACCATTTTAACCCGAGGAGCAATGCTGCCCATCCCCACCAATTTTTGCATTCACATCTTCGGCAATTAAGCTTAGGCATGTGTATCCTCGGGCACATAAAGAGAACATCTACGCCACATCGATCTCGTCGGGATATATCATCGGGAACAATATTCCCCATTAGTTGTGAGCTTCTCGAGATCATATCTTCATCTCGAACCTAGCAAACTTCGACCTAGCATAACTCTCCTATACGACAAGGTTTATCCAATTCGAAGGTGTTTGAGTCCTGTTATAAATATACTACATCTTCCTAAAAGGATTCTACCACTGAAGTTTTATCTTTATCCAAGCGCATTGATGGTACAATACCAATCATTATCTAGGTACGTTTTTCCACAATTTTCAACAACATAATTCTACGAGGAATGTACTACCTATCTCTATATATGCAGCACTCCAATTCATTATCTAGGTACGTTTTACAAATTTTTAGCATACATTTTTCATGAATTCTCTATCTGACTTAAGCATCGGAGGGGCGACGAGGACACATATCGACACCTTTGTTTCAGGTACCAGAAGATCTCATTCGCCCTCGTTCTAAGTCGTCAAGCTCGAAAATCAACAGGTACGATTTTTTGTAGCATCATTGGCGCCGTCTGTGATAATCGCTACCAAAATTCATGGTTAACACATATTCAGATCTTCCTCCAGCAAGCTTATCTTCACCGGACCCTCCTCCTACTACGGAGCCCCTAGCTCGTTAACAAGAATTAATAGCAATACCAACCCTCCAACCACAGGTGGTTATAGCATATGCTTTCGAAGAACTTCGTTAACAGGTTGCAACGCTAACTCAACTATTAAGCTAGATGAATTCTCATCTAGCGCAGGAGCAGGCTTCGAAGCCCACACCGACAACAGGACAAAAAGGGAGATTCATAGTCGATGCTCTAGCTCGGGATACTTGCAATGCTAACGAAAATGGTTGATCCGGGGCCTCGGGCGTACCTCCAATGAATTCGCTCGGATCATACAAGATGGGATCTTTGCTAGACAACAACAGAACACCCAGGGGACAACATGATTTATCCCTAACACTCCATTCACATTGGAAGTACTTTCTTATCCGCTCTAAGACAGGTTCAAACTCCCCCGCATGATGGAGTACGATGGAACCACTGACCCCATCAATCACCTTAATGTATAAACGGACGTAATGAATCTACATGTGGCACCAGATCCTATGATGTGTAAAGTTTTTCCACAAACTTCGACTAATGCTTCCAGAGATTGGTTCTCTACCTTAGAGCCTAATTCTATTTCTTCATTCTCTAACTACGCCGATGAGTTTTTTACCTTCTTTGCCATTAGCAAATGCATCAAGAAATCAATCGCTTGCCTCATGCTACTTCGCCAATGACCGAACGATTCCTTACGTAACTTCATGATAAGGTTCAAGAAGGAAAGATTTCAGATACCCGACCTACACAAACAGGAGCAATCTCTGCCCTTATATATGCCATAAGATATAAGGCCTTCAAGATGTCTATGTTAAAAACCCGAGCTCCTTACTCTAGCAGAACAATATATTAATATGGAAGATATATTAAACCCGAGGAGAACGCCACATCCAACCTCTTAAAACCCCAAACACAAAAGACAACACGATTCCCATCCTTGTCCAGAAGCTCACAGGAGTAAGCAAAGACAAGAGATACAGCCGACGTCATTCACCCGGCTGAACACTTCTAGGTCTAACATTCTGATGGAGATCAAGGGTATGAATGAGCTTAAATGACCTTCAAGGACGCAGTCACCTCCTAATACTTGAGATATGAGCAAGTATTGTGATTATCATTGGGGTGATTGGCACACAACGAAGAACTGCAAAGTCCTAATGTGGGAGGTTGAGGCTCTAATAAAAAAAGGATTCCTAAGTTCATACGTCAGTCATGGCAAATGCCCAATGAACGATTGTTACAAGGGAAAAGAACCCGAAGGAAGGTGGAATGACAAGCCCACAGCAGGAACCATTAAAATTATTGTCGGTGGTATAACATTAGGAGGAGACTCGAATAGTGGACGTCAGCAGTATACCGGCAATACATCCCAACCTCAATGCAAGATTATAATAACCTTGAAAACATTACATTTGGGTCACAAGACTTGGAGGGCTTATCACGTCCTCACGATAATGCCTTGGTCATATCAGCCATCATAGCTAATTTTGAGGTGAAAAGGATTTTAGTTGACAATTGAAGTGTAGCTAACATACTTTCCCACCAGGCATACTCTAGGATGGGGATTTCGGCCGAATAGCTCAAAGCAGCTAAAACCCCAAGGATTTTGAGGCGGTATGATCATCCCGGGGGGAGTTGTCAATCTTCCGTATACCTCGGGATCAAATTAAAAGCAAGTGACTGAAATTACATCATTCCAAGTAGTCTGTGCTTCATTGACCTACAACGCCATTCTGGGAAGGCCATTGCTCAACAAGATCAGAGCAATTGTTTCTACCTTCCACATTGCTATGAAGTTCCCTACAAGTAATGGCGTAGGGGTAGTGCGTGGAGACCATTTCCCTGCTAGACAATGCTATATTACTATTGTTTGAGGAATAAGCACCAATGTTATGCAAATCTCATCATCGGAACTCGAGCTCGAACTTAGATGAAGACTTGCTCCTGTAGAAGAATTGGTAGAGGTAGAGCTCAAACACGGTAAAAAAGTGACAATCGGTCGAGATCGAGGCTACATTTCACCCTTTTTGTGGGACCATTGCTGTTTCACAACTCCTCAGTCAAATTCAAAGGCTAATCAGTCCTATTTCAAGGGTGATAAGTCCTATTCCCAAAGCTGATTAGTCCTATTTCAGTGCCAATCAGTCCTATCTCAAGGCTGATCAGTCCTATTTTCAAGGCTGATTGTTCTTACCAAAAGTTGGTCGCTCTTATTATGTTGCAATGTGCATCACATCCCAGAATCTCGAGTGCAAGCCTCTAGCATGGATGCACAGGGGTCACTGATGATCCCAATATAGCCATGACCCCGACCATGTTAACCGGAGGAGCAATACTACCCATCCCACCAATTTTTGCACTCACATCTTGGGCACATAAAGAGAACATCCGCGCCACATTGATCTCGTTGGGATATTTCCTCGGGAACAACATTCCCCTTAGCTTGGGACCTCTTCGAGGTCATGTCTTCATCTCAAACCTAGCAAATTCTGACCTAGCGTGACTCTCCTATATGATAAAGCTTATCCAATTCGAAGGTGTTTGTGTCTCGCCATAAATATACTACCTCTTCCTAAAAGAATTCTACCACTGAAGTTTTATCTTTATCCAAACGAATTTATGGTACAATACCAATCATGTTCAAATTTCTAAGCATGGTAGAATTCCTAGGGATTTCAACAACATAATCCTACTAGGAATGTACTACATGCCTCTGTAAATACAGCACTCCAACTCATTATTTAGGTACGTTTTTACATAATTTTCAGCATACATTTTTCATGAAGATCAACTGCTATACAAGTTGTACAATTCTTTATTTGTCAAGAAAGTATAAAAAAATTAGTTTTGAAACCGACTCTATTTAAAAAACAATTTTTTAAACTTCTATGATCAACAGGTTACATCCTATCAATTTTATATTGATTTGCACAAATTTTTAACTGATCATAAAAAGAGTACAAAATTCATGTTTGTCCAACTTTGAGTCTTTCACATATATTTGCATCAAGCACAATTTATAGGAAATTGTTTAGTACTTACAAAAGATTATGACAAATCTATATATATTTATATATGATAAAACCACTTAATTTTAAGTGTTTAAAATTTAGATATCAGAAAACGTGTTTATTAATATTTAAAACAAGTGCACCTTCTTATATTATTATTATTATTATTATTATTATTATTATTATTTGCCGAATTATTTCTACAAACAATAGTAAATGGTGACAAATCCTTATATATTGATTGTTATTTTTGTAGGAGATATTACACCGATAATGTGCATATTATATTAATCAAGAACATACCGTGAAATCGAAATATCATTCGATTTACCGAAATCTGATTTGAGAAGATAAAATAGCGATTTACCGACTTCGAATATAATAATATGAATTCTTCACTTCCCAATATGAGTGAACGCATGTTGTTCTTCAATTCAAACCCTTCAATAAAACACATAAATAAATTAACCATATTCTGAAATCAAGCATAAATAAAATCAGAAATGAGAAAGATGAAATGCAAGTGATGCGATCGGTCGAGGCAAGTGTTTGACACTTTTTCCTTAAAATGAATTTGCCCCGCATCGGTGCTAACGGTTTCTCGACAATCATCTCCCAAGATACAACGACCACGTCAAGCCATAGGAGCACTCCAAATTACTTAGACCAACGAACTCGAACGGAGTTCCCTCTCTACCATAACCATGATTTTGATGCAAGAGAAAATCACTTCTATAAAGTGTTTTATGCAAAACTAAAGTAACCATGATATGAAACTATCAAATGAATTGTTTGTTGTGTAGTTAATCCAAACACATAGGGAATCCATATATATAGTAGTTGGAACATCCATACCAAGAGACACATCTCTTGAATAATCATAATTATTGGAAGTTACTCATACCAAAAGTCATGCTCTCCAAGAGTCATGATCCATATGAAAAGACACATCTTTTCATCTACATTCTCTAGAATATTCCACAATATTCTACACAATTCCAATAATTTCAAGTATTAAGTGGTTTAAGTTTGGCTTAATTTCTAATTCACCAAACAAGGAATTTCCACTTAAATCATTTCAATTGGTCACAACCAATTTCCAATACAAAATTCCAACAATTCCCCACATGAATGAAAATTAATGCAAATGACTATGCAGACACTAGTAGAGAGAGTGCGGAAAAAACACTGCATCAGAGAAGGTAGCTTCTGGCCTTGAACCTCCCTTAGTGAAATACTATCGGACTTACTGGCTAATTGGTGAACGTGATGTCTTGAACCATTCAACCGTTGGTGTAAGCCGAGACAACAGTACTCACACAATGTCTTCCCTAAACCGTTCATGGTTCTCACGGTTGTGTCCATTTTGGCCATGGATCACTCTTGGTTTCATAAGTGTTTAGAGAATTTTAGCCTCAAACAATTCTCATTGAAGCGGCCCCACTTCACACTTACATAGGTGATCTCCTATTAAGAGTATTCTGCCATACTCCACTTGACTGAATCAAGCTATAGGAATCATTAAAAGAGTATCTTAACCTTCAATCATTCAGCAGAAAGCACTTTAATTATCATAGGAATGAGTAGGAATAATTTCCTAAGTGCTTCATGGGATCTTCATAACTTAGTTGTCCTTTTGAACCAAGATCTTGGGATCTCCAGTCAACAAGGTAGGGTTACCATTACAAATACTCTTACGTTGTAGGCTTTAATCGCATTCCCCTCGATATGCAGTATTCTTGATCTCTCGGTAAATCTCTAAAGGTACCACGAATTTACACCATTGAGATCGACTGTTTAACGGTACTATGTCTACGTCTAGACTTATCATTACATGTGACTTAGTATCTCATCAAATATAGCTAGCCAACAATTAATTGATTTAATAGATACAACATGTCACCACCAAGAAATCCTCTCATGAAGCTACATGCTTTCAACTAGCTTTATCTAAAACTTTATAAATTCCAAACAACAATGTTAGAGGATTTCTATCACACACTACACTAGTCAATCACTTTTACTAGTGGATTTCAAAAACATGGGTATTCAATATCATTATTGAAATACTACAATGCATTTCAACTTTTTTGAATATTTTTCAAATATTCTAATTGATCTTGCATATCCAAACAAACGCCGTAATTGGATTTTATCCCATTTCATCCACTTTAGACTTAGTGTATATCATCCTTATAATTAATATAAGGATTTTCTACATTTTCCACATTCATAGACATATTTTTATGATTATAAAGTATAGAAAATTGTAACTTTTAAACATAAGTTACCCCCACAAGTCCTCAATTAGGAATGCATGTGCAACTAGTAATGTCGCATCCATAAATCTTGAAATTTTCATATACGTTCGTAAGCATTGATGTTAACCCCCACATTTTTGGGTTACACTTGAACTTAGAGTTCATCAACTCTTTCGTAGTTCAACTCATTATCGAATAGATAATGTCCATATCGAATGCTTCGTGAAAGTTTAAGTACTTTCAAAATAATGGCCGTCAACCCACAATTTATAAATTATACTTCAATCCAACTTTCTTTCTTTTAATTTGATCATCCAGATTAAATTAAGATCATCACATAGACCAACAATGCTCTCAAACATATACCAATTTAATTGGTTTTACGATTGAAATCAAATTTCAACAATGAAGAAGACTAAGCATCTTGATTCACAAGAATTGCAACTTCTCCAACATGTGCAACATATCACATTTGTGACATTTCACAAGATAGTATTATTTCATGTTAAATAATACTTATTCACCATGTTCAAATTTAATGAACGAATCATCCATCGATTCGATAGTTGTGTTCTCAAAAAACACAACCCAACGAGAGGACACACCTCTTCGAAACGAGAGGACACACCTCTTCGAAACAAGATGACACACCTCTTCGAATCAATCTCTATGAAGAGATACTTCCTTCGGAAAATAATTATTTTCAAGAGTCTTGATTTCTCATATGAAATGATCCTAAATTATTCCATAAATTTTCCACCACGTGATTAGGCAGCTTAATACCAATTGTGACAAGAGCATATATTGTCACGCTAGAATGCAACCATGATTTGCATAAGTCAACTCAATTAATTTCATCAAATTATTTGAGGCTATCATCAACAACCAAAGTTAGTACAATTTCCAACATGAAAGCATGCATCCTCAAGTGAGCAAGTGCGAGTAATATATATTAAATATTCTCCAACCCAAGGAACATAGATATTCTCCATGCATATAAATTATTGATCATCATCAATTTTAATGAAAACAAATAATTGGCATTTTTTTTCCGTTCGTTGTCTGATTTCAACAAGATCCAAATATATCTCCAAATGATGCAAAGGAACCAATGCATCCAAACTAACGTGCATGGATTCCATATTATATACTGCACGTCTACACCCAGCCAAAATTTGTATCACACTCAAATTCATAACAAGTATTCTGGCAGTTTAATTCTTCATAAATTCAATCCGGATATAGAACCAATGTCCTTAATTTTAGAGAACATATTCCAGAATATAAAATGCACACCGAACACAAATAGAAAATTCGGATTGAAGAGGTTAACGGCCAATGTTTACAAATTTGGCAGAGCAATACACATTTTTTACAATTAAACATTAAACAGATTGTCTTTTAGGCCAAAATCATGCACCATTTCACTTTATGCATTTGTTCCAGGCATGCAAATACTAAATACAATTGGTACATTAATAAGCATATAGTAATAACACATGGGCTGAATTATAATGGAGACAACGGTTAAAATAATGAAAAACCCCTTCATGCATGTTAACCGACAGTCATGTCCTTTGGAAATAGCCTAGGCATATTTCCCCTTTTTTTTTTCATAATTCCATTGAACAGGACATAATTATTACAGCAATATATACATTAATTATGTCAGCATTCTGCAGCCACCAATGCCATTAAAATGTAATTCACACCACACAGATTAATATCCATAATCATGACTATGGTAACTTTCAACAGTAAATTCAATAGAATGAATTTGAAACATAGATTTCCCACTTTCAAAACCGAAGTCACGCATGCATATAAAACATGTTTTATATGCTACAAAACCCACGTAAGTTGTCTATCTAACATGCACAATTAAACCCAAACTTCATTTTAAGATTGTAGGAGATATTACACCGATAATGTGCATATTATATTAATCAAGAACATACCGTGCAATCGAAATATCATTCGATTTACCGAAATCTGATTTGAGAAGATAAAATAGCGATTTACCGACTTCGAATATAATAATATGAATTCTTCACTTCCCAATATGAGTGAACGCATGTTGTTCTTCAATTCAAACCCTTCAATAAAACACATAAATAAATTAACCATATTCTGAAATCAAGCATAAATAAAATCAGAAATGAGAAAGATGAAATGCAAGTGATGCGATCGGTCGAGGCAAATGTTTGACACTTTTTCCTTAAAATGAATTTGCCCCGCATCGGTGCTAACGGTTTCTCGGCAATCATCTCCCAATATACAACGACCACGTCAAGCCATAGGAGCACTCCAAATTACTTAGACCAACGAACTCGAACGGAGTTCCCTCTCTACCATAACCATGATTTTGATGCAAGAGAAAATCACTTCTATAAAGTGTTTTATGCAAAACTAAAGTAACCATGATATGAAACTATCAAATGAATTGTTTGTTGTGTAGTTAATCCAAACACATAGGGAATCCATATATATAGTAGTTGGAACATCCATACCAAGAGACACATCTCTTGAATAATCATAATTATTGGAAGTTACTCATACCAAAAGTCATGCTCTCCAAGAGTCATGATCCATATGAAAAGACACATCTTTTCATCTACATTCTCTAGAATATTCCACAATATTCTACATAATTCCAATAATTTCAAGTATTAAGTGGTTTAAGTTTGGCTTAATTTCTAATTCACCAAATAAGGAATTTCCACTTAAATCATTTCAATTGGTCACAACCAATTTCCAATACAAAATTCCAACAATTTTCATATTAAACAACATGAGATCTTTATCGTAAACACTTTTATCTATTTTTGAGAAAATATTTATTGACTATCTAATTTCCAAACAAAATCATTGTATAAATATCATATTACGTCTAGTGAAATAAAAAAAATAATAACAAGTTACTTGCCTACTGAAGATCTATAACATCTACTATTAGCACTAAAAGTGACGATGGAATAACTAGGGTTCTCAAAGTAGTGGAAAATATAAAGCTCGCTCGACTCAAGGCACAGTAGACCAGAGCTAAAGCTTGGGTCGAGCCCAATTTTCGGACGATGGCTCAAGTTTGAGCGGAACCGTAAGGCGGACCAAAATTGCCCGTGTCACAGGGCTATGTGTTGCCAGCTTTTTGCAACCAGCTCGGAGTTGTGCTGTGGCGATCGTTTAGAATTTCTCGAAAAAAAATACCCGAACTGATTCGACTAGGACTTTTTTGCCCTTAGTCGAAAGCTTAAGCCAAGCCACGATTTTAGCTCAGGCCGAGCCAATTTTTAGTCGAGCTAGCAAGTTGCACACGAGCCGCGAGTCAGGTCAGCCTGACCCATTTACATCTTTAGGGATATAAATCTATCTTCTTGCTATATCATTATCTTCTTTATTACATTTTCTAAGAATAATTCTATCGAGTGAACCTACCGAATTGAGTAATATCATAGTTTTTCATTCATGATTTAGGCACAGTTTTCCTCTTTAAATTTTTATTTGTTGGCCATCATTTCAAATCTTCTTACTATTTGGCCATGATTTTGATTCTCTTTAAGGAATGCGTAGATGCTATTTGAGCAGTGTCGATCCTGTGATTTCGGGGGCCTAAGGCGAATTTCATAAATTAAGCCCTCAAAATTATAGTATGCATGCAAAATTTATAAGTGTATTATGAAACCAATTATTAACTTGTTAACTTAAAACTTTCCACCGTCACGTCTCACAATCCTGAACAAAAATGCATATGTTAATAACATAAATATTATGTACACATATTTACAAGATATGCATAGCACGTGATGATTAAAATTAAAGGGCACAAGAAAATTTAATAAATAAAATGAACATAGACACAAAGAAACATTAGTAGACATTCTTCAAAGCAATCGTTTTGTAAATAAGCAGCCAATATTGCTGTACATGTGACCACAATTTTAGATTGCAAGCCTCTAAAAAATTTCGCATGGATGAAATTTCACCCAATTTACCATACATGCCTATGATCGCTCTGCCAACAAACAAATCAAGATCAACACCAGTTTTAAGCATTGTACTGTGAGTTTGTAGGCCCGAAGTCAAATCACCAAGGCAAGCGCAAAGTCAAAAAATATTAACATAAGTAATACTATCCCACTCCAAACACTCATATTCTACCGCCAAACCTCAAATGTATCCACCATATATCCATGATCTAATAGCACACTTAAAAACATAATTATACGTACATAAATCTAATTTTGGTACCCAATACAAAAACTGCATAACCCCTTTCACATCCGAGCACATTGAATACATGGATACAAGCGCATTCGTAACATACTAATGGAAAATCAATCCAGGCTTCAATGCCTAACCATGACACTGTCGTCCCTCACTAGCAACCAACAATTATAACACCACGAAAGAACCGTAGCCAACATGTACTTATTCGGGCACAACTTGTCCACTTTTACCATATCCCTGAACAACCCAATAACTTCAGAGGCTAACCCATGATGCAAATACTCAGCCATCAATCCATTTGTTCATTCTATCAAATAGTTAGCGAGCAATCAAAACTTCACCGTACTTTGAGTACAGATTGATCAAAGAATTTTTCTCGATTACCTGATAACGTGAATCTTATTTGCATGTGGGTTTCGGGTTCTCTCTCGCTTGTACGAATGCACAGAGAACAGACGAGAAGGAAGGAAATTAGTCAATAAATCTGATTTTTTTCATTTAAAAAAATAATAAAATAATAATAAAAGCTGAGGCCCCCTTTTAAATTGGGCCTGAGGCACATGCCTCATTTGTCTCTGCCAAAAACCGCATCTGTATTTGAGCAAGAGAGTGCGTTTAATGAAAACAGCAAAATTCATGTGAAAGAACAAGTAGCCGTTTAGTGAAAGAGCTTTGAATTTTTTCAAAAGAATCCGTATCAAAAAGTGCCCATAAATATTTTAGGTTGGAAAATAATTTCTTTCAATAAATATTATTGACGCTTCCTTCAACATATGGTTTTGGCAACTTTTTAAGAGAACGAGATTGATCAATTATAATTTTTTTCTTGTTTACGAAAAGATCCGGGCTGCAAATTAGAAACCTTTTATGTACTTTAATTAGGTTTCGAGAATTGGAAAAGATTTTTATCGAATTCCATATAGGGCTTAAAAGTGATTAAAACAATAATTAACATTAAACTGTGCAGAAAAATTCACAGTCGCCTTATAACTTTTTACTAGTCACGCATAATTGATCCATTTCTTCTACAATTTATAAAGTACATCAATCACATTGTGCTCCTTTTGCTTAGCAAAGTTTTGTAATCTAAATATTTCACTCTGTATAATTGACGTAGATGTAAAGACAGAAGAGACATAAGACTTTAATTAATATCTATAAACAATAGCACATCATGTTTTTCATATAATAATTTGTATAAATTGTTTAAATCAATGTAACAACTTATCACAAGGATCAAGAAATTGGCTAAAATATTTATAAAGCAGCATATCCGATGTTCCAAATATTTAACATAATAATTAGAAAGATATGGGCGAGACTCCATCAAAATCCTCAATTGACAAGTTGAGTAATAAAATTCCTTGAATTAATTGCCCCATCAACTACCACTGTCTCGTGCACGCTATCCTCCCACCCTATCTTCAGTATTCAATGGAGGACACATGGATGGAATCCATCCATCCATCGTTAGTCGACCAAAAAAGCAATTTGACCATATTTTAATTAAATTTAAATGGACTAAGTTTATATTATTCCAATAAAATAATTAAAATTAAAGAAAAACAAAAACAAAAAACAAAACAAAAAATAAATAAATAAAAAAAATAAAACCTTCTTCATCCACTACACCCCACACCGCCCCCTCCCACAACAAACAGGAACCCATCCCTTACAGTAAATCATCGGTCGAATGAAAATCATCGACACCACAACCACCTTAAAACATAAATCACTTGCCGATTTAGCTGCATCAAGACAATCTCATTTAAATCACAATCTCTCATCCTTACTACCAGTCTGATGATCCCAATATAGGCATGACCCTGACCATGTTAACTCGAGGAGCAATGTTGCCCATCCCCACCAATTTTTGCACTCACATCCTCGGGCAATTGAGCTTAGGGCACGTGTATCCTCGGGCACATAAAGAGAACATCTACGCCATATCGATCTCGTCGGGATATATCATCAGGAACAACATTCCCCGTTAGTTGGGACCTTCTCGAGATCATGTCTTCATCTCGAACCTAGCAAACTCCGACCTAGCATAACTCTCCTTTATGATAAGGCTTATCCAATTCGAAGGTGTTTATGTCCTGTTATAAATATACTACATCTTCCTAAAAGGATTCTACCACTGAAGTTTTATCTTTATCCAAGCGCACTGATGGTACAATACCAATCATTATCTAGGTACGTTTTTACATAATTTTCAACAACATAATCCTACGAGGAATGTACTACCTACCTCTATAAATACAGCACTCCAATTCATTATCTAGGTACGTTTTACAAATTTTTAGCATACATTTTTCATAAATTCTCTATCTGACTTAAGCATCGGAGGGGCGACGAGGACACATCTCGACACCTTTGTTTCAGGTACCAGAAGATCTCATTCGCGCTCGTTCTAAGTTGTCAAGCTCGAAAATCAATAGGTACGATTTTTTGTAGTATCATTAGCGCCGTCTGTGAGAATCGCTACCAAAATTCATGGTCAACACATATTCAGGTCTTCCTCCAGCAAGCTCATTTGCACCGGACCCTCCTCCTACTACGGAGCCCCCAGCTCGTCAACGAGAATTAACAGCAATACCAACCCCCCAACCATGGGTGGTTATAGCAGAAGCTTTCAAAGAACTTCGTCAACAGGTTGCAACGCTAACTCAACTATGAAGCTAGAGGAATCCTCATCTAGCGCAGGAGCAGCCGTCGGGGCCAACACCGACAACAGGACAAAAAGGGAGATTCATAGTCAATGCTCTAGCTCGGGATACTTGCGATGCTAACGACAATGGTTGATCCGGGGCCTCGGGCGTACCTCCAATGAATTCGCCCGGATCATACAGGATGAAATCACTGCTAGACAACAACAGAACACCCAGGGGATAACATGATTTACCCCTAACACTCATTTCACACTGGAAGTACTTTCTTATCCTCTCTAAGACAGGTTCAAACTCCCCCGCATAAAGGAGTACGATGGAACCACCGTCCCCATCAATCACCTTAATGTATATACGGACGTAATGAATCTACATGTGGCACCAGATCCAGTGATGTGTACAGTTTTTCCACAAACTTTGACTAACGCTTCCAGAGATTGGTTCTCTACCCTAGAGCCTAATTCTATTTCTTCATTCTCTAACTAGGCCGATAAGTTTTCCGCCTTCTTTGCCATTAGCAAACTCATCAAAAATTCAATCGCTTCCTTCATGCAGCTTCGCCAATGACCGAACGAATCCCTACGTAACTTAATGACGAGGTTCAAGAAGGAAAGACTTCAGATACCCGACCTACACATAATAGGAGCAATCTTCGCCCTTATATATGCCATAAGTACAAGGCCTTCAAGATGTGTATGTTAAAAACTCGGGCTCTTTACTCAGCATAAAAATATATTAATATGGAAGATATATTGAACCCGAGGAGAACTCCACATCCGACCTCTTAAAACCCCAAACACAAAAGATCCCATCCTCGTCCAGAAGCTCACAGGAGTAAGCAGAGACAAGAGATACAGCCGACGTTATACAACCGGCTGAACACTTCTAAGTCTAACATTTTGATGGAGATCAAGGATATGAATGAGCTTAAATGACCTTCAAGAATGTAGTCCCCTCCTAATACTCGAGATATGAGCAAGTATTGTGATTATCATTGGGATGATCGGCACAAAACGAAGAAATACAAAGTCCTAAAGTGGGAGGTTGAGGCTCTAATAAAAAAGGGATTCCTAAGTTCATACGTCAGTCATGACAAGTGCCTAAGGAACGATTGTTACAAGGGAAAAGAACCCGAAGGAAGGCAGAATGACAAGCCCACAGCAGGAACCATTAACATTATTGTCGATGGTATAACATTAGGAGGAGACTCGAACGGTGGACGTAAGCAGTATACCGGCAATACATCTCAACCTCTACGCAAGATTATGATAACCTTGAAAACATTACATTTAGGTCACAAGACTTGGAGGGCTTATCACATCCTCACGATAATGCCTTGGTCATATCAGCCATCATAGCTAATTTTGAAGTGAAAAGGATTTTGGTTGACAATGGAAGCGTAGCTAACATACTTCCCCATCAGGCATACTCTAGGATGGGGATTTCGGCTGAATAGCTCAAAGCAGCTAAAACCCCACTTCAAGGATTTGGAGGCGGTACGATCATCCCCGAGGGAGTCGTCAATCTTCCATATACCTTGGGATCGAATTAAAAGCAAGTGACTGAAATTACATCACTCCAAGTAGTCTGTGCTTCAATGACCTACAACGCGATTCTGGGAAGGCCATTGCTCAACAAGATCAGAGCAATTGTTTCTACCTTCCACATTGCTATGAAGTTCCCTACAAGTAATGGCGTAGGGGTAGTGTGTGGAGACCATTTAGCTGCTAGACAATGCTATATTTATAGTGTTTGTGGAATAAGCACCAACGTTATGCAAATCTCATCATCGGAACTCAAGCTCGAACTTAGATGAAGACTTGCTCCTGTAGAAGAATTGGTAGAGGTAGAGCTCGAGCACGGTAAAAAAGTGACGATTGGTCGAGATCGAGGCTACGTTTCACCCTTTTTGTGGGACCATTGCTGTTTCACAACTCCTCAGTCAAATTCAAAGGCTGATCAGTCCTATTTCAAGGGTGATAAGTCCTATTCCCAAAGCTCATTAGTCCTATTTCAGTGCTAATCAGTCCTATCTCAAGGCTGATCAATCCTATTTTCAAGGCTGATTGTTCTTACCAAAAATTGGTCGCTCCTATTATGTTGCAATGTGCATCACATCCCAGAACCTCGAGTGCGAGCTTCTAGCATGGATGCACAGGGGCCACTGATAATCCCAATATAGGCATGACCCCAACCATGTTATCCCGAGGAGCAATACTGCCCATCCCACCAATTTTTGCACTTACATCCTCTAGCACTTGGGCATATAAAGAGAACATCCACGCCACATCGATCTCGTTGGGATATTTCCTCGGGAACAACATTCTCCTTAGCTTGGGACCTCTTCGAGGTCATGTCTTCATCTCGAACCTAGCAAATTCCGACCTAGCGTGACTCTCCTTTATGATAAGGCTTATCCAATTCGAAGTTGTTTGAGTCCCGCCATAAATATACTACCTCTTCTAAAAGAATTCTACCACTGAAGTTTTATCTTTATCCAAACGCATTTATGGTACAATACCAATCATGTTCAAATTTCTAAGCATGGTAGAATTCCTAGGGATTTCAACAACATAATCCTACTAGGAATATACTGCCTACCTCTATGAATACAGCACTCCAATTCATTATTTAGGTACGTTTTTATATAATTTTCTGTATACATTTTTCACGAAGATCAACTGCTATACAAGTTGTACAATTCTTTATTTGTCAAGAAAGTATAAAGAAATTAGTGTTGAAAATGACTCTATTTAAAATACAATTTTTTTAACTTCTATGATCAACGAGTTACATCCTATCAATTTTATATTGATTTGCACAAATTTTTAACTGGTCATCAAAAGGGTACAAAATTCATGTTTCTCCAACTTTGAGTCTCTCACATATATTTGCATCAAGCACAATTTAAAGGAAATTGTTTAGTTCTTACAAAATTTTATGACAAATCTATATACATTTATATATGATAAAACCACTTAATTTGAAGAGTTTAAAATTTAGATAGCAGAAAACGTGTTTATTAATATTTGAAACAAGTGCACCTTCTTCTTCTTCTTCTTCTTCTTCTTCTTGTTATTATTATTATTATTATTATTATTATTATTATTATTATTATTATTATTATTATTATTGGCCGAATTATTTCTACAAACAAAAGTAAATGGTGACAAATCCTTATATATTGATTGTTATTTTCATATTAAACAACATGAGATCTTTATCGTAAACACTTTTATCTATTTTTGAGAAAATATTTATTGACTGTCTAATTTCGAAACAAAATCATTGTATAAATATCATATTACGTCTAGTGAAATAAAAAAATAATAACAAGTTACTTGCCTACTGAAGATCTATAACATCTACTATTAGCACTAAAAGTGACGATGGAATAACTAGGGTTCTCAAAGCAGTGGAAAATATCGAGCTGGCCCGACTCAAGGCACAGTAGACCCGAGCTAAAGCTTGGGTCGAGCCCAATTTTTGGACGATGGCTCAAGTTTGAGCTGACCCGTAAGGCGGACCAAAATTGCCCGTGTCATAGGGCTATGTGCTGCCTGCTTTTTGCAAGCAACTATCAGTTGTGCTGTAGCGATCGTTTAGAATTTCTCGAAAAATTATACCTGAATCGATTCGACTAGGACTTTTTTGCCCTGAGTCGAAAGCTTGAGCCAAGCCACTATTGTAGCTCGGCCCGAGCCAATTTTTAGTCAAGCTAGCAAGTTGCACATGAGCTGCGAGTCGGGTCAGCCTGGCCCGTTTACATCCTTAGGGATAACTAACAAATTTTATATCATTATCTTCTTTATTACATTTTCTAAGAATAATTCTATCGAGTGAACCTACCGAATTGAATAATTTCATAGTTTTTCATTCGTGATTTAGGCACGGTTTTCCTCTTTAAATATTTATTTGTTGGCCATGATTTGATTTTGATTCTCTTTAAGGATGCGTAGATACTATTTGAGTAGTGTCGATCCTATGATTTTGGGGCTTGAGGCGAATTTCATAAATTAGGCCCTCAAAATTATAGTATGCATGCAAAATTTATAAGTGTATTATGAAACCAATTATTAACTTGTTAACTTAAAACTTTCCACCGTCACGTCTCACAATCCTGAACAAAATTTATAAGTGTATTATGAAACCAATTATTAATTTGTATAAATTGTTCCAAAAAATTTCGCATGGATGAAATTTCACCCAATTTTCCATACATGCCTATGACCGCGCTACCAACAAACAAATCAAGATCAACACAAGTTTTAAGCATTGTACTGTAAGCCTCTAAAAAATTTCGCATGGATGAAATTTCACCCAATTTTCCATACATGCCTATGATCGCTCTGCCAACAAACAAATCAAGATCAACACCAGTTTTAAGCATTGTACTTTGAGTTTGTAGGCCCAAAGTCAAATCACCAAGGCAAGTACAAAGTCAAAAAATATTAACATAAGTAATATTATCCCACTCCAAACACTCATATTCTACCGCCAAACCTCAAATGTATCCACCATATATCCATGATCTAATAGCACACTTAAAAACATAATTATACGTACATAAATCTAAATTTGGTACCCAATACAAAAACTGCATAGCCCCTTTCACATCCGAGCACATTGAATACATGGATAAAAGCGCATTCGTAACATACTAATGGAAAATCAATCCAGGCTTCAATGCCTAACCATGACACTATCGTCCCTCACTAGCAACCAACAATTATAACAGCACGAAACAACCGTAGCAAACATGTACTTATTCGGGCACAACTTGTCCACTTTTACCATATCCCTGAACAACCCAATAACTTCAGAGGCTAACCCATGATGCAAATACTCAGCCATCAATCCATTTGTTCATTCTATCAAACAGTTAGCGAGCAATCAAAACTTCACCGCACTTTGAGTACAAATTGATCAAAGAATTTCTCTCGATTGCCTGATAACGTGAATCTTATTTGCATGTGGGTTTCGGGTTCTCTCTCGCTTGTACGAATGCACAGAGAACAGACGAGAAGGAAGGAAATTAGCCCATAAATCTAATTTTTCCATTTAAAAAAATAATAAAATAATAATAAAAGCTGAGGCCCCCTTTTAAATTGGGCCTGAGGCACATGCCTCATTTGTCTCTGCCAAAAACCGCATCTGTATTTGAGCATGAGTGTGCGTTTGATGAAAACGGCTAAATTCATGTGAAAGAACAAGTAGCTGTTTAATGAAAGAGCTTTGAATTTTTTCAAAACAATCCGTATCAAAAAGTGCCCATAAATATTTTAGGTTGGAAAATAATTTCTTTCAATAAATATTATTGACGCTTCCTTCAACATATGGTTTTGGCAACTTTTTAAGAGAACGAGATTGATCAATTATAATTTTTTTCTTGTTTACGAAAAGATCCGGGCTGCAAATTAGAAACCTTTTAGGTACTTTAATTAGGTTTCGAGAATTGGAAAAGATTTTTATCGAATTCCATATAGGGCTTAAAAGTGATTAAAACAATAATTAACATTAAACTGTGCAGAAAAATTCACAGTCGCCTTATAACTTTTTACTAGTCACGCATAATTGATCCATTTCTTCTACAATTTATAAAGTACATCAATCACATTGTGCTCATTTTGCTTAGCAAAGTTTTTTAATCTAAATATTTCACTCTCTATAATTGACGTAGATGTAAAGACAGAAGAGACATAAGACTTTAATTAATATCTATAAACAATAGCACATCATGTTTTTCATATAATAATTTGTATAAATTGTTTAAATCAATGTAACAACTTATCACAAGGATCAAGAAATTGGCTAAAATATTTATAAAGCAGCATATCCGATCTTCCAAATATTTAACATAATAATTACAAAAATATGGGCGAGGCTCCATCAAAATCCTCAATTGACAAGTTGAGTAATAAAATTCCTTGAATTAATTGCCCCATCAACTACCACTGTCTCGTGCACGCTATCCTCCCACCCTATCTTCAGTATTCAATTTTGACATTTATATATTCATGTGCATCAATAAATTAATTTCAGTGTTCGTGCATAATTGCTTGATCGTTTATTTTTAATTGTATATTCTCGTTTTTGGCGCAAGTTTTTTCTTTTAATTTAAAATAGTTTAAAAAGAATTAAATTTAATCTCATTTTTTGAATCCAATTAAATAGGAAAATTCTGAAATTTTTTAATGGTCTCATTTCGTTTAATTGCTCAAATTACAAATTTAATCAATTATTCTTTAAGGATAAGTCTGAACCATGGGTACTCTAACCTAGAGGTATAAGTATCGTAGTGTTACGACTCATTATCTGGGTGAATTCAAGACTAGAACAATTTTTTTTAAAGTCGGATAATATATACATAAAATAATTATAAAGTAAAAGATTTAATGGGTTGGAGGATGGCCTAAATCTGCCATTGGGTGACTATATTATCACTAATATTGTAGTAACACTTATTAATTTTGTTAAAAGTTTCGATCATTGCTTATTGTAACATTTTTAATTGCAAAAGTTCCTTTAGGACAAGATTTCCAAATATTTGAATTTGAACATTAACTACCTACTCTTAACTTTAAAAACACTCTCATGAGGATGCCAATGTTTTTAATGGTATCGATAAATTTAATACATGGGCACAATGATACAAAGTTGACAAGATCAACTAGTATTAGATCTGGACATCGGATGGATCAATTCGAGTATTTCAATACTTGAAATTACCGATTCTATTTCGGGTGTTTCATAAATGGAACAATTCGGGTCCTTGTAATTATTGGAATCAAACCCAAACCAGAACAATCAGTTTCAGTTCAGATTTGATTCTACCCATATATTTAACGAACATTTTCATATATACCCTTTCGATACATATACCGAACGTGCAATAACTCGACAATATTTTTGCAATTGGAAAAATCCAACTAAAACATCTTCAAGAAATTAAGAAATCCAATTATACAACTCAAGATAGTGGAAACTAAATACAAAGAAAAGAGGGGAAAAATTAAATTATCAAGAATTAAATTACAATTTGAGAACAAACATTTTTTTCTTAATAAATCTTATTTGATTCATAAGCGAGGCATGTTGAGCCTGTTATATCTTTCAATCAAAATTATTGACGCCTCCTCTAGCATATAGTTTTGGCAACTTTTTAAGGGAGAAGTGAGAATGATCTATTAAACACAATTACACAAACACGCACACACAAAAACCAGTTATATTTTTTTCTTGTTTACGAATAGATATGGGAAGCAAATTAGAAAGCTTTTAGGTATTTTAATCCATAGAAAGCTTTTGGGAAGGATTATTATTGAATTCCATATAAGTCTTAAAAGTGATTAAAACAATAATAAACATTAATCTATGCAGAGAAATTTATATTCGTCCTATAACTTTTTACTTCTTGTCACACAATATACAAGTCATCCATTTCTCCTAGGCACATAAATCACATTGTTGCTCATTTTGCTTAACCAAGTTTTTTTATTTAAACATTTCACTTTCTAGCATTGACACACCAACCACACAAAAGCCTTGCAACTTTAATTAATGTTTATAAACAAGTACACATCGCGTTTTCATACAACTTAGTATATAGTATAATAATTTGTAAAAATTGTATCAATCAATCTAACAACTGATCTCAATACAGTCATCAGATCCTATCTTCCAAGTATTTAAATTCATAGAAAAACATTATCGGGATTTCAACTTGTCAATTGAGGATTTTCATTGCCCCATCAAAATCCTCAATTGACAAGTTGAGTAATAATATTGCCCAAATTAATTGCCCCATCAACAACCACTGTCTCGTGCTCACTATTCTACTGCCCTATCATCGATATTCAATTTTGATATTTATATATTAATTATGTGCATAAATAAATTAATTTCAGTGATTAAATTATTATATTCTTGCTTGTTTATTTTTAATAGTATATATATATATATATATATATATATATATATATATATATATATATATATATATATATATATATATATATATATACACTAAAAATGATAAAGTAAAAGATTTAATGGGCTAGAAGATGGCCTAAATTAGGGATGACAAAATGGCTAGCCGGCTCGAGTTCGGCCCCAAACAATCATGTGCCGGACCGGCCCGTGAGCCTAAAAAAAACTTGTCTGTTACTTCTTTTTAAAATAATTTTTATTTTATTTTTTCTTTTCATTTTAACTGTAATTTATTTATATGTTAATATATAGTTATTATTTATGATACATATAAATTTCACAAATTTTAAATTCATTAAAAAAAAAAATTTAGATTCTCACGAATTTAAATTTTAAAAAGAAAAAATTGTGCCCGATCGTGCCGGGCTAGCTCGACTCACTAAGGCCTAAGTCGAAAGCTTGAGTCGAGCCTAAAATTTTCGGCCCCGTTGTTGTTCGGCTCGGCTCGGACAAAAAAAAATCGAAATATCTCGAGCTGAACCCGAGCAAAACGTTTCAGCTCGCGGCTCGACTCGGTTCGTTGACACCCCTAGCCTAAATGGTAACTATATTGTCACTAGTAGTTTAGTGGCAAAATAGCAATTGGGGTCCCTAAACTTTCAAAACTTAACAGAGATTATCCAAATCTTTTTATTTTGATAACTGAGGTCCCAAACCTTTACTTATTGTTATGGATGGAGGACACGTGGATGGAATTCATCCATTCATCGTTAGTTAACCAAAAAAGCTTTTTGACCGCATTTTGATTAAATTTAAAAGGACTAAGTTTATATTTTTCCAATAAAATAATTAAAATTAAAGAAAAAAAAAATGAAAAATATAAAACCTTCTTCACCCACTACACCCCACGCAGCCCCTACCCCCCCATAACAAACAGGAACCCATCCCTTACAGTAAATCATTGGTCGATCGAAAATCGTCAACACCAGAACCACCTTAAAACATAAATCACTAGCTGATTTAGCTGCATCAAGAAAACCCCATTTAAATCACAATCTCTCATCCCCACTTCCGATCTGATGATCCCAATATAGGCACGACCCCGACCATGTTAACCCGAGGAGCAATGCTAGCCATCCCACCAATTTTTGCACTCACATCCTCAGGCACTTGAGCTCGGGGCATGTGTATCCTTGAGTGCATAAAGAGAACATCTATGCCACATTGATCTCGTCGGGATATCTCATCGGGAACAACATTCCCATCAACTGGAACCTCCTCGAGGTCATGTCTTCATCTCGAACCTAGCAAAGTCCAACTTAGCATAACTCTCCTATATGATAAGACTTATCTAATTCGAAGGTGTTTGAGTCCTGTTATAAATATACTCTATCTTTCTAAAAGGATTCTACCACTGAAGTTCTAACTTTACCCAAGTACATTGAAGGTACAATACCAATCATTATTTAGATACGTTTTTACATAATTTTCAACAACATAATCCTACGAAAAATGTACTACCTACCTCTATAAATACAGCACTCCAATTCATTATCTAGGTACATTTTTACATAATTTTAGGCACACATTTTTCACTAATATCAATTGCTATACAAGTTGTACAATTCTTTATTTGTTAAGAAAGTAAAAAAAAATCAGTGTTGAAATCGATTCTATTTAAAATACAAATTTTTTAACTTCTATGATCAATGAGTTACATCCTATCAATTTTATATTGATTTGCACAAATTTTTAACTGTTCATCGAAACGGTGCAAAATTCAGGTTTGTCCAACTGAGTTTTTGACATATATTTGCATCAAGCACAATTCAAAAGAAATTGTTTAGTTCTTACAAGAGATTATGACAAATCTATATATATTTATTTATGATAAAACCACTTAATTTTAGGAGTTTAAATTTTAGGGCGTGTTTGGTAGAGATTAAAATCGGATTAAACTTGAAAAACTAATCGTTATTGTTGACTTTTATTAGACGAGTGAGACCCAATAACGATTATATTTTCAATTTTAATTGGATTTGAAGCCCTACCAAACATGCTCTTAGATAGCAGAAAACGTGTTTATTAGTTTTTGAAACAAGTGCACCTTTAATATTATTATTATTTGCCGAATTATTTCTACAAATAAAAGTAAATGGTGACAAATTCTTATATATTGATTGTTATTTTCATATTAAAAAACATGAAATCCGTATCGTAAACATTATTTTCAATTTTTGAGAAAATATTTATTGACCGTCTAATTTCGAAACAAAATCATTGTATACATGTCATATTACGTCTAGTGAAATAAAAAACAATAATAACAAGTTACTTGCCTACTAAAGATCTATAACATCTACTATTAGCACTAAAAGTGACGATGGAATAACTAGGGTTGTTAAAGAAGTGGAAAATATCGAGCTGGCCTGACTCACGACACGGTAGACCCGAGCCAAGGCTTGGATTGAGCCCAATTTTTAGAGGTTGGCTGAAGCTTGAGTAGACCCGAAGGCAGACCAAAATTGCCCATGTTACAAGGCCATGTGCTGCCTGCTTTGGAAGTAGCTCGCAGTTGTGATGTAGCGGTCGTTTAGAATATCTCTTGACAATATCTCGTGACATTCGCTAATAATGGGAATATGTAACTCCAACAAAGGTTCCAAAAGGTCAAAAGGAGGATCTGTAGTTGGCTTATGGATGCTAAGTTTAAGACACCTCGTATATATCAGGTTAGACATGGTACTTCACATCAGTATCTTTGAAACGAATGTAACTTTTGCCTTGACTTTTAAGTTTGATGATTTCATGTATATCAGAATACACTCTATTATTAGAGCTTATCCCAGCCATCCTTAAAAAAAAAAAAAAAAAAATTAACGAGTAGTAAATCTTTTAAATTCGTTTATTGTCTCAATCATAAGCCTCCCAAATATGTAAATGGTCTCAAACACAAAGTGCCTTGGAATCGGTCATTGGTCCCAAAATACAAAGTCCCTTGGACGGTAGAAGGGATTGGTCATTGGTCCCGAACACAAAGTGCATTGGACGGTACAAGGAGTTGGTCCTGGTCCCAAACACAAAGTGCCTTAAACGGTCGAAGGAGCCGGTCCTAAACACAAAGTGCCTTGGACGGTAGAATAAGTGAGACATTGGTCTTTAATACAAAGTGCATTGGAAGACGTAATGTGGCAGTCATTGGTCCTCAATGTGAATGAAAAGGTTTACGATTTTGAGTTTGCAATTATTTTCTGAACCGTAAAAATAATCGCAGCATAAAATTTTACTCTACACCAAGAAAATCTTTGACTTGTTCCAAAAGTTGAATCCCTGAAAATAAAAATGAAGAACGTTAGTTCCAATTTTATAATAATCATATTTTAAAAAATGTAAAAAACTAGGGTAGAAACCAATTCTTGGCAGAATGGTTTCTGCCAATTCTTAAACCAAGAAAAAATATTGTTACTATTCACGTGAATAGTATATGTCACTATTCACGTGAACAACATACGACACTGTTCATGGTGTTTTAAAAAAAAAATTGAAAAGAAGAGAAAAGAAACATAATCTTATCTCACATTTTGTTTGCAAATTTAACATATTGGTCTCTAAATATCATGATTCGTTCATATAAATAGGTAGGTATCGAGCTTCACTTAAACCCAATTTACCATAAAATATAAAAAATCTGTTTAAAAAAAAATCAAGTAAGCTAGAAAGTGTGAAATAAATAAATAATCGAATAACGATTACGTTAAAAAAAAATCAAAAATTAAGATTTCATAATAAATAAATAAATCTAGAGGAGGCATTTGTAGGCATAAAAAATAAATAAATAAAATATAATATAATGAATTGTGTCAATTTAAATAAATAGCTCAATTAAGTTTACTAAATTAAAGCCTTCTAAGGTCCATAAAATTTTAAAGGCTCATCCAACTATTTCAAAATCCATAATTATTCAATTATAATTATTCTAAGTGAATTAATTGAGAGTTTACCAAAATTGATCACAAATTTCTCCTATAAATAGGACCAAAGGTTCATAATAAAAAGGAGGTGAAAGTGCAGAAAAAAATCACGAAATCCTGAAAAAATCCCGAAAATGAAGGAAGAGAAGAAATCCTCTCAAGTTTAAGTCCAGTGAACACGGAGAAGATCAAAATTTTCTTCAAATCAAGCAAACACAAGAAAATCAAAGTTTTTTTCGAATTAAATCAAGATCAAGCTCAAGTTTCGAAGTGTAAATCCAAACTCCGAAATTCAAGTTTTGAACAAGTCAAGTTCTCGACAAATCAAATTCTCAACAAATCTCGAAACCTAGGATTCAAGTCACATAGCTCTCCATCTTCAAACAATAAAATCATTAATCAGTGGATTTTACAATTACAAGAAGATTCATATTCATTTGTATTTCTAAAAAATACAATTGTAACGATTTCTGTATTTTAATAAGTGAAATTCGTCGTACAATATTATGTCCAAAATGCCCTTAGCTTATTTGGGATGAATTATTAAATTTTTAATTTCTGGGATCAACTAATTGTTTCTAAGGTCAAACTAACATGGAGTTGCGATTTTTTTAAAGATTTGGTACTTCCGGTGGCATAAATGAAATATTTGGACAATGTCTGCTACTAAATGAAAGATTTAGTGCCGTGGTGTCAATTTTCCCTAAAAATTATTACTTTCTAACTAATTTACTTTGTTTTTTAGAAATCGTGCTAATAACTTGTTATTAAAAAAGAGAGGGGAGAGAATCAAAATCAAAGTCACATATTTATAGGGAAGTATTATGAATACAATGATAATAATTTTTAGAGTTGTAGGGGTACAATTATCATTCACTAATAAACTTACCATTTACAACATATTTGATATTGTTGTGATATTATGGGAATCAGCTTTTTATGTGTTAGCCATGTGTTAGCCATGTTTGAGCCACATTAAAATTTTCATTCACATTCTTTTACTCATTTTTAACTATACATTATTCAATAAAATAATATTTTCCATCACATCAATAACTTTTTTTTCTTTTTCAACAACACATTCTCCATCAATCTACTAATTCAAAATACATTCTTCCAAAATAATGTGTTTCAAACACACCAATAGTTAAGTATTTGTTAAACTTCTGTTCCAGAATTATTGTGTGTCTAAAAATCATTATTTTAGCATTTAGTAAATAAAATTGGTTTCTTTTTTCTTAAACTTACCAAGCAACTAAAACAACTCTTGATTGTCAAACAATCAAACATTGAATTCTAAAATTAATTCCAAATGATTTTATATTTTTTTAATTGAAAACCATGTATATATTTCTACCATGTTTTTTAAAAAATAAATAATTTGAATAACTTGTGTAAAATTATGTGAAATAAAATAACAGTTAGCATTTTTTATTAAAAAATCTACTCAGATAATCTCTTCGAAACTCAAAAGAGTGGGCTATCTCAATCTAAAATTATTGTTGCCTAACTCTATAAATATGTAAATCAAAACAAACACATCTCTTCATTAAATTGCAATCCTTTAGCGACAACAAACGTTATTCATCAAACAAGCAAATCATGAGGCACAAAATTAAGACGGTGAAAATTGAAAGAATGAAAAGTTGTTTTGTGAAGTACACTAATATTGGTCATATTTCCTCGTGGAATAACTTTTTGAAAGTGTCGATATGCTCTGTCTGCAAGCACAACGCAGCAGTAAATGATCCATCTCGTCCTGGTAAGATGAAAGATTTCCCGTCGAAACCCATTGTTGCAGGGCCCATGTGAATTACTTTCCCCAACCCAAAATCAGCATCGTATATAGACATAGCTGTCCAGCTTGTGATTTCCATATTTGGGTTTCCGAAGAAACCCCCCAGTGCACACCCTACTGTGTGAAAATTACGATGTATAGATACATCCGGTAGATTCTTGATCAGTGCAAGATAAGATTTTACATATTCATCTGTTACCTTTTCAACTGCTTCACGTATCTTACTCGAAGCATAAGCCAAGGGGTTTGAGAGCAACTCTCCTGCGGTGGTTATTGCTGCTTGGCGTAGATTGGCATTTCCAAAGTAATCTTGCGGTAATGGTGGCTGCATTCTATTTCTGAAGTCGACAGGTATGTGTAATCTCGTTAGTTGATTGTTTACATGCCCCCGCGCCTTGGAGGCGCACCTCCACATATGCCCAGCCACAGCCTCGTATCTGTAAGAAAATTCACAGGTAGTCAGTTGAGTCAATGGTCAATTTTCTTCACATAAAACAGTAAAATATGAGAAGCAGACTTCAAATCTATTACCTACTATATGGACGAGTAGTGTTTTTGAATGGTGTATCTTCATTTGCCTTGCTTTTCAATTTACCGATTTGTTCTTTGCTTAGCTTCAGCATGGCCACCGTTGTTGGCTTCTTCCGCTCCTCCATATTGTCCGATTGGCCTACCAGGAGTGGCGGCTGTGTCAGCAAGACTGTGTGATCAAATTTCGAACTGGGTGTTGCTTCTGCAAGTTGCAAAACTCTCCTATCCAGAAATGGGACGTTGCCAATCTTCTCACGGCGTGCAAATCTAGCCCACTCCCTAACAAAATGTAGCGCACTAGGGCCATCTGCTAAAATGTGCGAAATCCCCAAGCCTAGAGAAGTTCCGCCACAGCTGAATTTAGTTAGTTGCACCAAAACCAATGGCTGCTCGTGAATTGGAGTAGCTCTATAATCCACTTTTGGCATAAGCTCTCGCGTTTCTGCGTTTGGAAGAAAATCCTGAAGCTCAAAATCATCAATTTTTGATTCAGACTCAGCTTCGACAAGAATTGCTCCCTTAGAATTGCAGTGAAGTTCAAGGCGGCCACCACCAATCTCGTGGAGGCGCCCTGCCAGTGGATGGAAGATTACGAGTACTTTGCTCAAGGAATCTTTTAAAATATGGATTGCATCTGGAAAGGTCGAATCAGTGCAAGGACGAAAGAAGTAGACAGTGGGAGCATGGGTCACGGCCTTAATTTGATCAAGTTCTGTTAAATACATGATCTCATTTGGCGTTGGCCCGGCTGGTAGTATTGTATGAGTTGCCTTCACGGTCACCATTCTCCACAGATAGGAGAGGAAGAAAAGAAAAATTGCAGGAAAAGTGATCCCCGTGAAGGTTTCTTCAGAGAGGCAATTACTATGGACAATTGAGAAGACTTATGAGTACCTTAAATAGATCAGACTATCTTACATCTGGATAAAATTACAAACTCGTTCAATTTAGACGATTTATTTATAAACCACATTATTGCTCATTTTGCTTGCCAAGTTTTTAATTTAAATATTTCACTTCTCAGCATTGACATAAATACATGCGCGAAGGTCTACAACTTTAATTAGTATCTATAAATAAGGACAGATCATGTGTCCATATCATGTAACCACTAACTAATGCCTTGTCATTTTTCCTTCTTTTTAGTTTTCTGGGTATGGTCTATGCATGGAGTTTCCGTGGATATATATAGTCTGTCGAAAATAGAAATAGAAATAAATTATTATATGCATAGATCAACAATGCTACACAAACGGGGCTAAAAAATAGGGGAAACACGACAGTTTGAAAAAATAATCCAAACAGGCGCAACCAAGTCAATCTGTTTTTTCCAGTCTTTGAGCCTGTTTAATCATCATTACTGATGCATAGATTTATCTGTTAATGAATGGCCTGAACCAGTTGATTTTTACAAAGAACCAGTGAACAGGTTAAACTATTTTCCAAAGCTTATACAAACCAAGTTAAACCGCCTTAGCTAACCAAGTTTTTAATGAAAATATTTCACTTTCTAAATTATTAACAACTTTAATTACATTGTTAATCATGCAACTTTAATTAATGTCTAAAAAGGGGACACATCATGCGTTCGTACAACTTAATATATAGTATAACAATTCATCACCAGGATCAAGAAATTGACAGAAAATAATAATACATTATTCCGGCTAATTTTTTCTCGTATTTTTTGCACCTTTAGCGACCAAAGCACATGGTCGCAGAGTAGGGTAAGATGCAAGCACAAAAGTGCGGTCGTTGATCATATGTTTCAACAACCAACATAATTTGGTCATTGAAACACATGGCACCACCCACTTAGGGGTTGTTCTCTTTATATTTCAATTTTGTGTTTTGAATTTTAAATTCATTTTAGGTTTTGGATTTTGAGTGTCTATTTTGAGTTTGTTGAAAATGTGTTCTTTTTGGTATTTTGAAAAATTGTTTTGAAAACACCCAAAACGCGTTATGAAAATTTTTCGTTTTGGGTTTTCTTTATAAATTTTAACTTGTTTTCAAAAAATGGATTTTTTAAAATAAGAAAGAAAACGCTTTTTCACTGTTTTGAAAAATTGAAAATAGAAAACGATTTGAAAATGGTAAAGAGAACGGGCTCTTAGTTTTTCGCATATTTTTGGCACTATTAACAACCAAAGTGCATGATCGCTGAATAGAATAAGGCTCATGGGCATTGATTGTATGTTTAGGCAAGTCGTTGGAACACTTGGCACTATTATTTCAGCTTATTTGTTCATGTATTTTTTGTACTTTCAGTGACCAAATTGCATGGTCGCTTAATAGGATATGGTTCTAGTGACAATTATGTGGTCGCTGGTTGTATGTTTTAGCAACCAACCTTTTTTGGTCATTGAAAGTACATGACGCAATAATTCTTTCTTATTTCTTTCCATATTTTTGGTACTTTTAGCGACCAAAGTACATGGTCGCTGATAGTTGTAATTTCTAAACCTATTTAGGTCATCAAAAGTGATTAAATAGGCGTTATTTGAATTGATTACTATTTAATTTTTTTTTTAAATATTGATTATTGTAGAAAAACCGAAATTTAGATGGACTTTGTGTGAAATAGGTGAAACTAGAGCTTAAAAGGAGGATTTTCAAAGTTTGGGGACAAAAGTATAAATATTCAAAAATTGATTTAGACTATATATCGTGGTTGAAAAGTGTGGGAAGTCAATTAGATTAGAATAAAAGACAAATGACAGAAACTGCGCAAAAAAAAAAATGACCAACTCATGTCCCGGACAAATGTTAGTGTTGGTAGCATAGAGGTGAGCCATGCTTACACATCATGTAATTGGGGTTGCGCACACAACCCCAAAACCTGCAGAAACTGAAGAGGAAGGTGCAATCGGAGACAATTTACTTTTCCAATCACAACACCTTTTGGTAACAATTTTGGACGTGTTTCTAGACCTAATTTCGATTCTTACAAATACAGAATGTGGGCATAATCTCTTTCAAACCTCTCATATCATAGAATTCGTCAAATCTAGCAGTCGAAGTGAGATAATTCATCATTCTTTTAAGAAAATCAATAGGCAATATACAAGAATCCAATCTAATCAAGATCCATCCTCAATTTTTAGGCAAAGCAGGGCAAGGTGCAATTGGAGACAATCAAGAAACCATTAAATAGATTCAATACTTCAAGATTTCTCTTATTTTTCTTATGAAAAATCGGGCATGTTCTATAAAACAATGATGATTTCTTATAATTTTGCAATGATGTGCTAGATTTTCATTTACTAAGATATAGATGAACCCTTATTATGAATTTTTCATATAATTTTATTATTTTGATACTCAATATGTGTTTATTCTTGGATGAATGTTATAGGATTTAATTCTTTTCAATCACTTATTCACTAATTGGATTGATGTATGAATTTTATTATTATTGAGAGAGACAATAAGATAAATAATATATTATAACAGTTATTGTGAGATCCAATAGAGTATAGAGATATATCCATATGCCTTGCATGATTTCAAATAGATGTTCTCGAGTTTTAATGCATGCTCTCTTGTTCATATCTTTCATAGAGATATATGAGTGTTACATGAGATGATTGATTTATATCTACTCGAGAAAGATTATTGAATAATTTAGACACATTAATCAACAAGAATGAATACATATTGTCACGATATTGAATTGCATTAAATTGGATTAATAAGGGGGAAGTCTTAGTAAGCACTCAACGTAATTTTACAAAAAGCTTTCATTATTTGCTTATTAGCATATTTAGTTTAAACAGTTAATTAGTATAAACTCTTCATACAAATTTGACTATTTGATTAGAGTTAGCACTTAATCGATTCTAAATTAAATACATAGCTTTCGTGGAACGATACTCTATTCATTATTTTATTACTTATCTACGATATCGTGTACTTGCAAGATTTCGTACTATCAAGTTTTTAATGTCATTATCGAAAACAATAATATTTAATTAGCTTTAGTTAGTTATAACTTTAATTTTTATTTTTATTGTTGTCTTAGTTTTAAACTTCATATTTTCCTTTCCTTTTTTTGGGGAGCTTGTATGTAAAATTCGAAACGAGGTGATTTTCCTCCATTTGATCCCAAAATTAAACAAACATTCAAGTTAAGAAGAAAGAATAGATAGAAACACGTTGAAAACAAGTTGAATCAATAGCAGAAAACATACAAAAAGTGGCCATTCATTGGATGTTGAAGAATGAAAATGAAAACATGTCCGATTATAACTATGGGTAATGAAAATGAGAGACTAGTGGAAGAATACATGGTTTTGCTAGTGGTAGAAAGTCAGTCCAACATAGCTTACCTAGCATTCAAGCAAACAAATTTCCATTTGAAGATTGATATATAAATATGTTCCAGAACGTTTTATAGTTCTTCGAGAGACCCAATGACAATACAAATACTCGTATTTCAAGATTTTCTAAATATGTGTGCAACAATTTAATATTCGTGGGTTTTTAGTGATGTAATTCTTCTCCCCTTATACTTTGAGAGTTTTAGCTAGGAAATGGTTGAACACATTGGCACATCACAACATAATTATCAGGAACAATTTAAGTCAGAAGTTCTTGAATAAATTATTCCACAAAAAATTATAGCCAAGCTAAGGAATGAAATCACTACATTCTCGAAACTCGATTCGAAATGCTGTTATGAAGCATGGGAAAGAAACGAAGGATTGTTCTAAAAATGTCCACATCATGGTTTGTAGATATGGTTACAAGTTCAGTACTTCTACATTAGGCAAAACCCGATTAGTAGGGCTAATCTTGACTTTGCCTGTGATGGGTCAATTACCAAAAGTAAATTAGATCAAGTATACACAATAATGGAAGATTTAACATATACTAGTCATTATGGTTGACTAAAAAAGTAGGTGAAAACACAGCTACAGGGATGCACGAGGTTGACAACCTAATAGCAATTTCAGCACAAATAGCAGCACTAACTAAAAAGGTTGACAGTATGGCAAATAATCAAACAGTAAATGCAATTCAAGCAGTTAACCAAAATTCAATCACTGTGAAGGTGATCATGAAAGCATGGATTGTATTGTGGGATGTCTGTTTGCTAAATCAGTTGATGACGTGAATTATGTGCAAAAGTATTAGAGGTAGCAGAATAATCCTCATGGAGAAATCATCTAAATTTCTCCTCAAGTAATATATTGTCATCTCAAGGCACACCATATTAGAATGCGTCACCAGGTTTCATATTTCGGTTGAAGAATGAGCTAAAGTTGGCAATTGGAAGTTTGAAACAGCAATTGGGTGCTTGGGCGTCCAAACGGAGCGCCTAGGTGCCAAGAAATGAATTTTGGGACCGAAACTCAACGGTTGAGCGCTCTGGCAGTGTCGGGCTACCGCTCGCTTGATGCTAGACTACATCTAGAGAGTTGCACGCTGCTCTCCTGGCTCGAGGCGCCGCTCAAACGACAAGCTTTATTTGGAAAAGTTTTATTTCCATTTTTCTTGCTCGTTTTTTATCTTATTTTCATCTAAATATATTCCTTTGGGTCATGTATATACTTCACAAATTGTATTGCTTCATAGGATTTTGTATGAGCCTTAGAGAGTTAGACAATATTGTAAACACAATATTCTTTGAATTCTTTTTCATTATAATAAATTCTCCATTTCTCTACCAAATTTCTTGTGTTCTTTTGTATTTTGATCGCTATTTCATATTGTGTCATATAATCTCTCTTCCTTTTAACAAGTGGTATTGTTCAACACATACATGTTTCTTGTTATTTTGCTAACATTACATACATTTTAAGTTGTTCTGAAGTGTGGATTTTTTTAAATATATTTTGCAATTTTACCCAAAATTTTATCACTATTCTTTTTTTTTTTTTTTCATAAGCGTACATTTTTTTTTTTTGGCCTTTTCGTGGTATGTTTCTTGATATGTGTGTTATAAATGGAAATATTTCTATTAATACTTGCTGAAAATTGGTTTAGTTAGAAATTAAATTTTTATTAATTTTTTATAAAAGTCGATAACATATACTATTAAAAAATTGATAAAAATGATGGGTCCTATAAAATATATTGTTAAAATTAATTGACTTTGATTTATATTTTTATATTAAAAAAATTAACTAAGCCAAACATGGAATTAATATTTTAGATGTTGCTTATCACTAAAGCGGACAAATTAACTTCAATAAATTATATTAAGTTTCATGTTAATTTATCTAAGAGTATATTATAGATAGAATTGATCTCGTGCCCAATGTAGGCAGGGTGTTGCCATATCGATGGATGTCAAATAAATTTAAAAACCAATCGCTGATGTGCCAATGCAATAAGTTGCCATATCGACGAGTGGATAACATAATTAATGCTCACTGTAGGCAGGAGATCAGTTCAGAACTTAAACCGAACCCACTCTAGCTCTTAAACCGAACCAAACCAACCCACTCTAACTCTTAAACCGAACCAAACCAAACCGATTCGGTTCAGTTTGGTTCGGTTCGGTTAATTGGTTTGAATTTTTGACCAAATTGAATTTAAAAAAAAAATTCTCGAGTTTTAGACTCACTTATAGTATATATAATTTTTTTTTTATTTATACAACTTTTTTTATTTGAGTTATAACTTATAGCAACTAAAAACATTTTTGAAATTTCAATTTTCAAAAAATGAAAATAATTATCTCAACTTTCATTTTCACAATATCTAAACTGTAATTAACTAATCAGAATGTAATATATGATTAAAAAGATTCAATATTATAACTAATACATAATCATAAATCAATAATCATTATCTCAACATGCATTTTCAGAATGTGAACTTATTACATGTAAAACTTGCTATATAAAAAAAATTAACTAAAAAAAAAAAGCGTACAAACCGAAACAGAAAACAATGTTTATAAAGAATATAAAATAATATCAAAGTTTCATTGAAAGTGTCATCATAAAACAAAATGTTTATAAAGTATTCAACGAGACTACTCAAATAGACAGTTTGGACACCTCCACATTGTGGAGAACATCATTAAGCTTTTGATTTTGACTTTTCTTTTTCAAAAAAAAAAATGGAAACATGTGTAAGTGGGTTGGGTCGGTTAACCAGTGGTTTGAGGCATTAAACCATGACCAAACCAAACCGCCATGGTTTTATTTAAAATAAAACCAAACCAAACCAATTAACTATGTCAAACCGACCCGAACCGACCCGAGTCGGTTCGGTTTGATCGGTTTGGTCGGTTTTTCGGTTTTTTTGCCCACCCCTATCAGTTCTAATATTTTATATATATTACATCTTTTTAAACAACATATAACACAAATTGGTTGAAAAGGTGATAAATTGGGATTCCAAACTTGAAAGAAGTGAAGTTAGTTGTAATCTTTTACATGTGGGGTGGTATATGTGTTGTAAGAAACTTGGAAGATCTCTATGTGATTTTCTCTTTTTTATTTATATTTTATACTTCACAAAGTTGTACCGAATAGTTCCCGGAATAAATTAAATTATTTATTTTTATCTTCGATTAATAGAATGGCAACGATAATGTTTATTAATTGCACATATTCTAATTGTTAGCTTGTTTGAGTCATTTTTTTGTCCAAAATGCGTTTTGGAATAATATTTTGACAGAGAATAAGTGGTTTAAAAATAAAGAAATTTTTTAAATTTGAATGTAATATTATTTTATTGAAAAATGTGTGGTTGAAAATAAGAAAAAATATATATTTTAGAAATAATGAGGACCAAAAAATGGCACAATACTTAAAATCTTAAATTTTTCCTCACTGTAACACTTACGATCTCTTATCATATTTTTATCTTGAGCCAATTTCGAGTAATGCTATTCATCTCCACTGGAGATGGAAACACAGTTTACGTAGCGTCAATGTAGTATTAAATGATAGGTGAGTGATTTAATTTCACCTTTCATTTAATCTATCATTTAACGCCACATAAACTGTGTATTAATCCTCACTGGAAATGAATAACATTACTCATTTCATATATGCTGCCGACAAGATTTGAATAAATTCACGTGGGAAACCATTAATCAAATTTAGCAAAAGGCCTATGAGTATTTTCATGCCGACTTTTTTAAAATAAGATAGCAGCCAAAGTCTCCAAACTTTCATGCAAGGAGCATAGAAGTCCTCAACTTATTAAAAGAAGCATTCCCGTCCTCAACATTTAAATTATTTTAGCAGTCTCCAAAGAACCATTAAAATAAAATGTGTAATGCAAATGAAGCATATTGTCAAGGGAAAACATGTAGGATAAATTTCAGTTATATCTATTCAGTTGTCGTGGTTTGATTTATTGATACTTAACTTTAACAGTTTATATTTTATTTAAAATATTGTACATGACTTGGATAGTAAATGAATCATAACATGTAAAAAATGCAAAACATATATATTCATTTATATTTTGACAAAGTCGAATGCATGCGTATTAATCATTTCTCCTAAGTTGAAATTATGACAAAGAATACTAATAATGACTCCAAACAATTGTAACAATTCTATTGTTTTTGTGTTATACCCTTGTTTTAAAAACTTTAGTATTAATCACGTCTCCACTAAATTTCATTCTTGGCTTTAATCAAGAATATATATATATATGTATATATATATATATATATATATATATATATATATATATATATATATATATATATATATAGACTAGGTGCAAGCAACGTACAATGCACGTTTGCCTAGTTTATATTTAATAGTTTTGTTTAAGAATTAATTTGTTATTAATAAAGATATAATTTTTTTGGTTAATTAAATAATTAATGATGTAATGTTTATGTAATTGATAAATAATTAGATGTGTGATTTTGATGTTGTGATGTAAGTTGGTGAGATCGAAGAAAAGCAAAAGTTGACAAATTTGGAGAAATGGCTAAATTGTAAGGGATCTAAAGTTCGGAAACTAAAATATAAATACTTAAAAGTTGTGCCGAACCTCATGATGAAGATTTGAGAGTGCTCGGAGTCAATTGGATAAAGGAAGACGTCAATGGAATCAGATTTAGTCAAAAGATGATCACAAATCAATTTTCAACCGAAAAGTTATGCTCCGATGTTTTAGTCTCATATTGAGACCTATTTTTGGCATAGAAAGTGATCGAATTGGAGAATGATGTCTGAATCAAAATTGTAGCCAGATGAGTTAGCTTTCCAATGCATTTTGAATCGCTTCAATCGAACATCAGAATACAGAGTTATGATAAAAACACTGAAAGAAGGTGCTGCTGCCTGTTTAAAACAAGAAATTTTGTTACATAGTCCGTTAAAACAACAAATTTCGTTAGTTTTTCCTTTAAAAACAAGAAATTCCGTTATATAGCCACTTTTAATATATATATATATATATATATATATATATATGTATGTATGTATATATATCCAACCGGATCTTCCAATTATTTAACATTATCATTTAAAAAAAGGGATTCCAACTTGTCAATTTTGGATAAAATAATATTCCATTAAATAATTGCCCCTTCAACCGCCCAACCCGATCTTCCAATTATTTAACATTATCATTTAAAAAAAAGGATTCCAACTTGTCAATTTTGGATAAAATAACATTCCATTACATAATTGCCCCTTCAACTACCCCTTCCTCGTGCACACTATCAGCTACCCTGCCTTTAGTTTTCAACCTTAAACATTTATATATGTGTGCATAAATAAATTAATAAAACAGCATTTAAATTACATTTGCTCGTTTTGGTTCTAGTTTTTATTTAAAATGGTTGACTAATGATTAAATTTAATCTATTTTTTTGCACATTATAAAATAGGAAAATTCAGATCTCAATTTGTTTAATTCCTCAAGTGACAAATTTAATCTATTTTATTGATCTTACCTAGAAGGTGTTAAGTATCATAGTGTCATGACTCATTCCCTGGAGCTTCTCATGGTGCAACTGCATGTAATGGTACATGTCCCTCTTCAAAAAAAGTATTGTAACCTCTGTAAAAGACATAAAACTGCAAGTATAATTCGTCAAATTGGAAAATCGAATCAAAACTTGACTTTTTGAAACTGGCAATTTGGTGTCACATTGATGCGTCAATGACGCGGTTTCGAATTAAGCCAAACTTTTCTAAAATGGTTTGATTTTGGTTTCGAAATTTTAATGACGATTAGAATTCAAACCGGACTGTTCAAAAAATATATACAAGAAGACAACGTAGGAAAAACCTAAAGCTTTGGCAACCACTTAAAACACTGAATGATATACTATTGCACGATTTCGATCGCCACACTGATCTTAGCAACACAAATAAATTCAAAACTCTCTAGAGCCTTTCCATTCCAACAGTTCCAATGTGACTCTACCAGTTAAATCTTTGCAAAACAAAAATTAGTCTGCCTATGCATGGTAGGAGATCAAGAATTCGAAATAAATCCATGAAGTTATATGCGTTTGATGCAGGAGGATCCGAGTAAGATGATGTCGAGTTGTCTGATAGCTCCTTAATGTCGCTGAGATACCATGAGTTGGCGGATCAGTCCAAAAATGGCAAGTAATCGATGATCTTCCTAATTGGGGCCCTTTTTTTGACACGTTTCGGTATTTTGGTCATAACTTTTGGTTACGGTTATCAGAATTGCGCTTATGACTCCAATTCGAAAAGTTCTTTAAGGTGCGCATGTCATGGTCACCCAGCTTTGCTCGGTGCACATTGATTTCGAGGGCAAATTCTGCTGTTTTCCTTTCCAACATCTCAATTTAAGTTATTTTTTGCCTTTTTTTTAGTAATATTTCGTTTGTCTTTTTAACATAAATTTTGAACTCGAATTGAGCCGGATTTTTGGGATATTATTTCTCTTATTACGTATTTTCTTTTGGTATGAATATTGAGATTTTGCTATTTTTGATAAAATTATGATAATTGTGAATTTTTTTTAGCTGTATAACCCGGCTTGTTTTTCGGTTGTTGGATGAATAATAATGACAATTCTTGTTTTCTTGGCGTCCTTCTCTGTTAATTGCCCGTTGAATTTCAGCCCGCGGAATAATCATTATAGATTAATTTAAAGTTGGATTTTTAAAGGGGAGAACATTTAACAGTAAAGTAGTGATTTGTCAGTTTCAAGTTTTTGCACAAGTGTTTATATGCTAGATTATAGATTCAAGACTTGATGATAAGTGCTAAAACACACTTTCAATCACATTCGATGAATTATTGCAGTACTGAATTTTGAATTATATAAATGAAACTGAAAATTACATTATTATTACAGGTGGATGGAAGCAAATAATGCAGTGCTGGAAGATTGCAAGAGAATATCACAAAACACACATTACAATATTCATTATAGGGTGGCATCACTTTTGTGTTATATAGTTGTGGCAATTGCTAATTTTTAAACTTGAAATCATCTAGGCATGATTTTCCAATCGGCTTTGAATAGAACTTGGCCAAATGCTCATTTACTGTAAAGTCTTTGTATATAGGGGGGTTTTCTTCAGATATCAACTCTTTGATTGGACCATAGACCTTCGTAGGATCCATGACTCCGGCCAAGAAGCATGCCACCGAAATTCTTGGTCCGACCTGATTGGATAGCACTCTATGCCAAGCACTTTTAAACTCGTCATTTGAAACCATCTGAAACAGAAATCATGATTATTGGGAATACGTTAAGTTGAGGACTACCATGTTTGATAACTTAAGCTTTAAGATGACGTCATTTAACATTTTACGGAAACATCAGGCCTTTGATTAAAAAATTAATTTTGCATTGAATGTGTTGAATACTAAATTTGAAGAAGCAAATGTATCTCATCTTTGATAGATTAAAGTTTCTAACGAGATTGTTCAGCAAGATATAACTTTCTAGAGAATTAAAGCATTAGTAATGGAACTTCGACCAAAACTTTTTGAGAGAACCTGAAGGTTGTCACCAATATTGATTACGAAGCTCCCAGGACGGGGTGGTACGTCAATCCACTGGTTGTCTCGTAGGACTTGGAGGCCGCCAATTTGGTCTTGCAGAAGAATAGTTAAGAAAGAGGGATCAGTGTGCTTGTTTGTGCCCAAAGTTAGCTCGGGTTGTGGGCATGCTGGATAGTAATGGCAAGTGAAAGTGCGTCCTTTGCCACATTCCATCGCTTCTAGGTATTCTCTTTTCAGGCCTAGAGCTTCAGATAATAACTCATATAGAGTTTTCCCCAACTTTGTAACTTCATTGATGTATTCAAATGCTGAATTTCTGTCAATTTTCAAACAACGTCGTTGTAAGTTTCTTATTACCGACATGCACATATATATGGAGCATAATCATATATACACTTAGGTGCACCTGATAACACAACATGAAGAGAGTTAAACGTGAAATTAAAGTGAATAATTTCAAGTTAAAAGCATTACGATGGATTTAGGTGATTGCACTCATTGTTTCAAAACTAACTACATACTTGGGTAGTCGTTGGATATATATACCTGCAAACCATGGGCAATTCATCGGGCTCAATGTCAAACGAGGTCATCAGAGAGATGGTGAATGTGTCCCTCCAAACTGCACGCTTTCTAAACGGGTCAATATTGCTATAATATTTCACTTTCTTCATGGGTTCACGAGAATAAAATTTCTTCTTTTCCTCAGCATCTTGTTCATGAAACCTACTTACTCCATCAAGCATGGAGTCTAAAACAGTTTGAGGAATCCCATGATTCACCACTTGGAAAAATCCCCACTCTTTTGATGCATTTTTCACTTCACTGATGATCTTCCTTCGCTGATCATCTGCTTCTATACCATTAAGATCAATGACAGGAACCTGTAAATTGCTGTGCCCATAATTTGATTCCTCGGCAACTTCGTCAGCTGGTCTAATGAATATTTTTGGGATGTTTTCGATTCCGGCGTCTACTAATCCTTTCACACCAATTTTTGTAGCATCAAAAGCCCTGAGTTCATCGTGTAAACCCTCACTTTTCACTGTAGATTCAGCTACCTCAATGGCTGACGAACTCATTTTCCTTTTTTTTTTGACAGAAAAACAAAGATAGTCAAGCAACAATTGTATTATACCCTTGCAGCTGCTAAGAATTCTCTAAACTGACCAGCTATATATACACACACACACGAGATTCATCATTCATGTTGGTTACAATAATGACAATTGATAACAAGAATGTAATAGTAATTATTATGAATCGTTCGAAATATATGAATAAAAATTATGTTTGATCAAATTAGATTATAATTTAAGCTTTGTCAAATGTGCACTAATATTTTTGGTAAAGCACCTTTGTGAGTAAGATATTCCAAAGATTTCTTGTTATTTTAAAAACCTCCTAGTTTTTCTTTTTAAAAACACAGATCACCATTCATGTAATAGAGATGGTACTAGAGATTTTAATACATGCTCATGATCTAGAAAGAATAGTTGAAGAAGGGACGTAAATAAAAGTCGTCAAATTGAAAAATTGATCTAAACTATTTTTTGAAACTTAGATATTAATGTCATGTGGACGTGTCAATGAAACGATTTTGAACTAAGTCAACCTATTCTAAAATGGTTTGATTTAGATTTGAAATTTTAATGATGATTCTAAAGCAAATCAACCGCTTAAAAATAGAATGAAGGTAAAATAAATTGTTTTTAAATTTCTCAAAATAAAATATATCTATTAAAATTTTAATTTAAAAAATGAAAAATTTGTCAATTGTCCATTCATAAATACCAATAATTACTCTAATTTCATATCCCCACTACCAATTAATTTTATTCAATAAAAAACAATTAATATGCAGAAAGAGACATGCAAGATTTATAGATGCTCGTCTGAATATGAGATTACGTCACATTCCGCCGCTATAGTAATTCACCATAATAAAAAGAAGTATTGAAGAGAAAATTGCCCACTTTTTTTCTGTAACCTCTCTCTCTCTTTTTGATTACAATATATAGGTCGATCCACGTACTAATTTTATGGTGACAATAATTATACTCCTCATCTTAATATTATATCCTTCAACAGCATACACGAGATGCGAATATATACTTATTGAAGGAAAAGAAATATATTTTAAATAAAAAACTAGGCTGGCCACATGTGTTGATCCATTAAATACTAGCTTCGTACCATGTAATTCACATGGTAGGAAAATGGGTATTATTTGGTTTTTTGCAAAAGTTCGTGTCGATAGGATTTCAAATTATTTAAATTTATCATATAAGATATCTACTCTTTATTTATTAATATTTACATGTGGATGCAATGGTTTTATTTAATGGTGTCAACTATTTTTTAATAAGTGGATCAACTGATATGCATGTCGTACAATTCTTTATCAAGGAACTATATGTAAGAGAAGTTTATAAAAATTCTATTTGTACGTGTGTGTGTATATATAGATATATATAAATTTTTAGAATCATGTTCCATTTTTAATAAGTGGATCAACTGATATGCATGTCGTACAATTCTTTATCAAGGAACTATATGTAAGAGAAGTTTATAAAAATTCTATTTGTACGTGTGTGTGTATATATATATATATATAAATTTTTAGAATCATGTTCCATTTTTAATAAGTGGATCAACTGATATGCATGTCGTACAATTCTTTATCAAGGAACTATATGTAAGAGAAGTTTATAAAAATTCTATTTGTATGTGTGTGTATATATATATATATAAATTTTTAGAATCATGTTCCATTCTTATAATTTTATATTAATTTGCACAAATCTTTAACAGATCATAAATTTCTTAAAACTGTACAAATTCAGATGTTTCCCAACTTCCGCACATAGTTGCATAAATTAGAAGGAAATTTTTTCCTAGAATCTTCAAGATTTTCTTGTTACTTGAAGATCACTATTTCTTCTGAAAAAACACTTGTGACAGCCTGCGTAGCTTTAATGGTACCAATAATTTTTGATACGTGATAACATTATGCAATTGACGTCTTTTGTAGCAAGAATTGGATTTTTCTTAGGTAATGATTCACACTTTTACCTATGAAAAATTCTTTGGTAATGAAAAAAAATTTACCAACAGACAATTCTTTATTAACCATCACCGACCCTTAAAACTGCAACGAATATCGTGAGTTCAGCAACGAAAAATCCATTCTTAAAGCCATGATTTTTTGTAGTAATTTATTTTTTCATGTAAAAAACTCACTTCATTTTAGAGATCTTTAATCTAAAAAAGTTTCTTCTTGAAATCGTTGATCAAATTTTTGATCCAATGGAAAAGAAGGATATTATAGAAAAATCCTTAATAAATACGACATTAATTAGCAATCCATTCATATTCATAATTGCCTTAATCATATTTACAAGAACATTCCCGTTAATCTTTTTCCCTTCTAGTTGAATAATAATTTGATTATTATCACGATACAAACTTCAACTTAATTTAAGATCATTAAAGATACGTAGACTTTCAATTTTAGATATTTTGATTTTAAGATCATTATCAATTTGTATTTCTTGAATTTTTTCAGATCAAGATATACAAGGATATTGTGCTAATACATGAAACTTCCAACACTTGACCTTTGGGAGGTTTTGATTCATTGGAAATGATTTTCTTTCTAAATTAGAAGAATAGTTTTCTTTGAGAGTTTGTCTATTATTACTTCTCCTCGTTATAAATTTATATTTTACATGCTACATTTTGCATAATGGTAACAATAAATACCATTTGATGAAAAGTTAACAAATATGTTGTTTTAAATAGTTGAACAAACAAAAATGCCATGAAATAAAAAAATAATATATATATATATATATTACCTTATGTACTTTTCGCAAATTATTACTACGAATTTTCAGTAAAATTTTTCTTGAAATGATGATATTTTGAGGGTTATTAGCACAAAGCGTTCTTACTTTTGGCGTTCAGTGTGAAAAACGTCCATATGTTTCAATTTTTGCAATTTCACCTCTATCTTTACGTTTCAATGTGGAAATTGTTCTTCCCATCCAATTTTTCAATAAAAAATCGTGAAATAACAAGTATACCCTCCTATTTAAATAAAACAAAAATAAAAATAAAGAACTAATTGCAACTATATTCTCAAAATTTTTAAAAAAATACAAACGAATCTCAAATAAATTATTAAAAAAATCAAAAACAAGAAAAAAATTAAAAACAAAATCATCATCTTCTTTCTCCCAACCTAAATCCTTAACCCGCAAAACAAAGCAAAAAATCAGAGTCACCTACATTTGTATTATTCTTGAATCGCAACTAGATGTTTACAGTAAGATTTAGACATTTTTTCTTATAGTAGGTAAAGTTGACTTAATCAAGAGCTCTGATTGAGTTTGCTTCTACAGCTATAGGATGGCGAAAATTGTTGGGTCAGAAAACCAAAAGCTTCTTTGTTACCACCACCACTCATGTTTAATAAATCGTATGCCTTTTTTCCCGAAGATGTGTTGTGGTCGGAAGCAAATTATGGTCCTTCATTTATGTTTGGAGATTTCCATCCACCGGAGGCCAATGATTTCTTGCAACCTCTAACTAGTCACTTTATCCTCTACATCTCTCAAGTTTGCTCCCACTTCGAATTTGTGGCTTTTGTAGTGGAGGATTCTATGCTAATGGAAACTTCACTTAAGAACCAAACAAACCTTTATTCATTATTTCCGAATTAGATCCTAAAAATATTTTGTCTGAGAGAGAACAATGTGAATCTTGGTGATGTTAAGGTACAGAGAAACTTGCCCAATTTTTGTTATTTTTATTTTCTAGGCACTAATTCATTGAAGGGAAGAGTGTTGACCTGTGGTTGATTTTATATTTTGATTATAACAAAAAAAGTAGTTTTATCTCTAACATTTGTATTTGAATTTTCGTTGTTGTTGATCAAATTGGAGGCAAAACAATTGCTATCAAAAGACTTGCAGTTGACGATCATGAAAATTCAAGATAGATTCGAGCATTTACAATGGAGATAAATCGAGCACTCGCGTCAATTGAAAATCGAGCAACAAATCAGGCACTCGCGCCAAATCAATTGAAGATATTAAAACTAGATGTTTGAATTCATTTGTAAAGGTAAAACACTATAATCCTTAGCAATGACTCATTAGAAGCTCAAGTAATGAATTTTTATGCACGAGAAAAATCTATTTCGGAAAAAAGTTTGCACAAAATTTATTTTTCAAAGATAAGAATTTCAATTTAATTTTCAAACCTACTAGCATCACGTACCTTCAAGTAAAAAGGTCATTTATAAGCCTACATTGTTTCAAACAAACAAAACGAGCCGGAAAAATTTGAACCCGGCGTCCGATTCATTCGCAACGATCGATTTTTCGACTGTTCTGACTTCGACGAGCAACAGCTTAATCAGTCGTCCGGAACAGTACCGAATGTCCGAATGATTGTCCTGTTCGGCAGAGTTTTTGACATTTTTCAACTGCTATAAATATCAACTCACTTGCTATTAATTATAACATTAAAGAGTATTCAAGTGAGATATTTTGAGCAAAATTACATCGATTTCACATCTCATTCATTATTATCAAATCATTTTAGTTTTGAAAAACTTTTGATCAAATTAACTTTTAAAAATCATTTTTCACATCAAAGTTTTAATACCAACACTTGAACTTCATTCATTGCTATATATTAAAGTATTAACATATTTCTCTTTTGGTATTTAATTGAAATCATATCATTTATTAAGAGAGGAGTTTCATTTGTAAAACCAATTTTCTTTAGAACTTGTGGGTTGTGTTGAGGTCCCGAAAGCTCAACATTGTATAAGGATCGGTGCTCCTTATTTGTAAGTCATCGGAAGCATTGTAAAGGGTTGGATTGCACCACAAATCAATCAACATAGTAAAATTGGCCTTACTCGTGTCAGAAAGTTTGGTAATGGAGGACGTAGATCATTGCGTTGGATCGAACCTCCATAATTATATTGTTTGCATTATATCTCCCTACTTATTGCTTTCATATTCGTGCTTATTACTTAAATTAATCTATCTAATTATTACGATTAGTAAAGCATTTTTTATAGAATGCCTAAATTTATTCTATTTCTCATCACTGAATCGATTGATTCTCTGAAGGAAACCACTCAAATTAGGGATTTTTGATAGACTGCCGAAATTTCTGGTTTTGTAATACTAGAGCAAAATGCACAGTTATGATTCTTCAATTTTCTCATGCTTTGTGGCGACATTACTGTTGATGAACTGCTCTATATTCGCCAATGGTGAGTGGGTAACTTGCTCGGGAACAAGGAAAGAGATAAGACAACTATTTTCGTGGTGATGGCAGTGGTGGTGGTGGTGATGAAAGAAGGAAGAATTTTTTTTATTATTGTTTAAAATTTTTAAATAATTTATTTAGAATTCGTTTGTACTTTTTTAAAAAATTGGGAGTATGATTGCAATTGATTTTTTATTTTTCTTTCCTTTTCTTTTTGTTTTATTTAACAGTTTTGCTTCAAGTACAGAAGCAAAACCAACAGAAATGCAACAGGTCACTCACACATGTAGGTACCGCAAAATTTTTTTAAATACATGGTGGGGCCCACTCTTGTGGTTTTCTGTGGATTTGCTTCTGTACAAATGAAATTGTTCTTTATTTAAATATGATAGTGTATTCATCATTTCACATCTTTTTATTGAGAAATTGAATAAAAATGACGATTTCCACAATGAAACATGAAAATAAGGGTGAAAATGCAAAAAAAAAAATAAAATTAAATGTGGCGACATTTTACACCATGAACATCAAACGTAGAAACGTTTTGGGTTAATATCCCCTATTTTTTGTGAGATTTATAAATTTATTATCTTATTTTCGAGAACTCTAACACTAACTAAAAAAAGTTAGAAACATTTCATTCGACTCTTCTAATATTTTAAAAACAAATAAAACCTCTTAATATCTATCTTTTAATTAATAATTTTTTGTTCGATGAATAAAAATTAAAAACAACTTATTAATGTTGAATATTAGCTGCTATTTTTGGAGCTAAAAATTAATTTAGGTTGGGGCATTTAATATTTAAGAATGCATGTGTAATCTTCTTGGAATCTATTGCAAAAAGGGGGAGAAATCTCTTATATAAAAATGCTTAATAGAAGAGAGAAATATATAAATATAACTACTAAAATATATAACTTTTTAAGAAAAAGAAAATAGAAAAATAATGTATATGATATAGGGAGAACCATTGACTAAATGTTAACTTAAGAAGTGATATATATAGGGAAGAATTCACAAATCAGGTTTTAAGTGTCACCCATTCAGAAATCAGGTATTAAGTTTTAAAAATGCAAAACTCGGGTATTTAGTTAATTAATTAAAATAATTATTATTTAAATATAATAAATTCACAATTATACAATTAATGGTCACAAATACATAATTATATGTCGCAATTTATTTATTGGTCACATATTATCAAATTAATTAGTCACAGATGATTTCGAGGTCACAAATTCAAAAAATTTATTTTTCAGTCACATGTTATCAATTTTTTAGGTCACAGTTAAATACTTGGTCACATATAATTAAATATTTGGTCACATACCACTAACACTACCACTTCAGCCACTTTTGACCACCCTCACCACCACGGCCACCAATATCACCACCAACAAACTTACCACCACGACCACCAACATCACCACCAACAAACTTACCACCACCGCATCCAACCACACACTATCACCACCACCACCAACCATATTCGAACCCACCACACACCACATTTGCACCACCACAATTGATCAAACACCACTGCACCAAGTCGTCGCCACCACTACACCCACGGCACACATAGGAAAATAGGGTAGATAGTCCAGTGAGCGTAGCGGATCTGTACCGTTGTGAGCACAACGTCGAACTACAGCATCTCCCTCCTTTCTCTCTCTAAAACTCTTGCTTCTCACCTTTCTCTCTCTAGATGGTTGTCGGTGCTGCAACCCCCAAACAGCGATGGGCGATGACGACTACCTCCACTACCCACCGACAACAGCGGCGATGATGCACCGCGAGAGTCGCCGCTGCTACCATGAAGAGAATGAGAGAAGATGGGAGAAGAGGAGAAGTGCGGCGTTAGAGAGAGGGAAGAGAAGAGGTGGAAAGAAAATGACGAAGTGAAATGGTTAGGGTTTGAAATTGAATTGGGTGTAGATAATTATATTCCTACATGATTTTTGAATAATGAAACTTGGTCCTTGATTTTTGAATTTCAATCTTTAAAAATTGTTTTGTAACGTGTTAAATAATATAATACAAATGATGTGATTGTTATTTTTAGTTATGAGTATTTTGATTTTATTTAGATTTTTATAATGGTGAAATTACAAATTTTTCAACAAAAGTTGTTGGTATCTTGATGTAAAATATAGTAGTAAAGTGTAATTTAAAATTAAAAAAAGTATGATAGGTATAAATTGTATTGATGCACTCTATATATAGGGAGCATTCCTTTATATTGAATGAAAATATCAGTTACTATCAGTTACAAATATCAGTTACAATGAAAGTTTCAGTTTCAGCCGTTCATCCGTTTCATTTTGTTAAATGCTTAACTCCTCATTCAAGTAACTCCTCACTCAATGCATTAAATAGATGTCTCCTCTTCTATGAGTATAAATAGAATAGCTCTCAATTGGAGTGAATAAAAAAACCACAACAAGGAAAAAAAACCCGTTTCCTTCCTCCTCCTTCATTTCCAGCGCCTCTGCTTATTCTTGTTTTCCTTTGCTAAATTTCTTTGAGAGATAAACACAGCTAGTTCGTAGGCGGTTAATGTAGTGCAGCGTGAACCGACAACCGATTGTATCTTGGGAATCGAACACCGAACAAAACCTCTTGCACTCCGGTGTGGCGGCGAATTTGATTTAAGAAAACCGTGTAAACACGGGCCTTCGATTTTGGATTGATCTTCTTTGATTCTCCAATTTTATCACAATAAACTTAAATCGAATTTCATTTCGAGAAAATTTGTTACTGTCGTGTTTTTCTTTCTTTGTTTACTGTTTTTTTTTTTCCTTTCTCCCCACCTTCATTTTGTTTACTGTTTACATAATTTGGCTGATAATCTATCTATTTAATTGCGTGCAGTAAGTTATTAGGTTGAATCAGAAAAGAAAAAAAATTGTATTGCCATTCGGTCTTTGCTCATTTTGAAAGAAGTGGTTTTGCATGGTTTAACATATGGTTTTGCATGGTTTTATCAACAAAGATGGTTTTACAATCATTTGGTAATGATTCCCTCATTATTTGATTACTTATGATTGCCTATTATTTGATTGCATAATTTGGTGATGATTGCATGATTATTTCATTTTGACAATTATTTGCATGATTGCCTCATTATTAGAATATTATTGTTTACCTTTTCCTTTAATAATTGTTTTTAATCATTGGTAATGATTTTTAATTCATTTTCAATGATGGTTAAGTTGTTAATAATTTGACAAAATAATATGTTCTAAAATTTTATTTTTTCGAACGGATAATTTAGATCTCGAATTTATAAGTATTCTAAATTATTTGTTGCTTGTTCTTTAAGGTTAAATGGCGTCACATGGAAATGACGATGTGAACAACGGAAACAACATTGTTGGTATCGGTGTACCAAATCCCGCAATGACTGCTGTCAACCCTATGGAGACCTCGATTGGAATTCCTCCCGTTGATGGGACAATTAGTGGCGAGATTCCTCATATTGGAGTGAACCCCACTTTGCCTACGGCTGCGACCTCGACAATCCAGCTTGGCACAATACCTTTGTCAGTACCTAGGGCTGCGGCCTCGGTACCTTTGCCATCGTTTTCGGCTCCATTTTTGGTGAATCATGCAATTCGACCTGATAAGTTTACTGGTACTGATTTTAAGACATGGCAAAATAAGATGATTTTTTATCTTACTACTTTGGGCCTTGCACGTTTCCTCGCCGAGGATGCCCCTGTGGTGGCTGAAAACGACACTGATATGCATAGGCGTGCGGCTTGGGATGCATGGAAAAGTGCTGATTTTTTGTATCGCAACTATGTCTTGGATAGCCTACAGAATTCTCTGTATCACGTGTATGTGGTAAAGAAGTCTGCTAAGGAGCTTTAGGAGTTCTTAGAAAAGAAGTACGGGTTTGAGGATGCTGAGTCTAAGAAATTCTTGGCCAGTCGGTGCATGGACTTCGAAATGGTTGATTCACGTTCAGTGGTGAGCCAAGTGCATGAGTATCAAGTGCTCTTGCAAGAAATGCATGCTGAGGGTCTGACTATATCAAAATCTCTACAGGTGGCTACTGCTATTCATAAGCTACCTCCTCAGTAGAAAGCTTTCAAAAACTATTTACAGCATAAGAGGAAAGAGATATCTTTTCGATGATTTAATTATCAAACTGGGCATTGAGGAGGATAACAAAAAAACTGAACGTAAGTCATGGAATTCTTACTCTGAGAAGGCTAATGTATTGGAGCACGACCAGAGTTATGATACTAAGAAAGGTCATTCCTTTAAAGTCAAGCAGGGTAACGGAAATTGGAAAGACAAAAAGCAGACCACGAAAAGGTCTCAATTGAAGCCTACCGGTGGGGTAGGAAAGAAGCCTAAGTTCCAGTTCAATGGAAAGTGCATCAATTGTAACAAAGTTGGGCATCGATCAGTAGACTGCCGTCAGCCTCGGAGGGATAACAAGCAGCGTCCTCAGGCTAATATGGTTGGAAATGAGCGAGATCATCTCACAGATGACATGTTTGACCTAAACCTTACGGCGGTGGTTAGTGAGGTTAACCTGGTGGGGTCTAACCCTAAGGAGTGGTGGCTAGACACTAGGGCCACTTGCCATGTCTGCTCTAATAGGAGCATGTTCACTACTTTTGCACCAGTTACAAATGGTGAAAAGTTGTTTATGGGAAATTCTGCAACTTCTGAAATGCTTGGTAAAGGCAAGAAAATTCTGAAGATGACCTCTGGCAGAGAGCTCACTCTGACTAATATGTTGTACGTACCAGAGATTCGCAAGAATCTGGTTTCTGGGTCTCCTCTGAGCAAGAATGGTTTCCGTATGGTCTTTGGGCGGACAAGCTGATGATTACCAAAATAGGAGTTTATGTTGGGAAAGGTTATATGACTGATGGCTTGTTTAAATTGAATGTAATTGCTGCAACCCCAACTGTTATGAATAATGAGAAAACTCTTTCTGTTTACTTGCTTGAGTCTCCTAATCTGTGGCATGGTAGATTAGGTCACGTAAATTATAATACATTACGCAGACTAAGCAAATTAAACTACTTGCCTAGGTTTCAAATTGATTCAAATCATAAATGTGAAACCTGCATTGAGGCTAAGCTTACTAGGTCTTCGTTTCATAGTATTGAAAGAAGTACCGAGTCATTGGGACTAGTCCACATTGATGTGTGTGACTTAAAATTTGTCCAAACAAGAGGCGGCAATAAGTACTTTATTACTTTTGTCGATGATAGCACAATATATTGTTATGTGTACTTGCTTAAAAGCAAAGACGAAGTTATCTATAAATTCATTCTTTATAAGAATGAAGTTGAAAATCAACTTAGTAAGAAAATAAAGGTGCTGTAAAGTGATCGTGGTGGTGAATATGAATCACCATTTGGTGAATTTTGTGCTAAACATGGAATAATTCACCAAACTACTGCACCTTATTCACCTCAGCGAACGGAATTGCTGAGCGTAAGAATCGAACGTTAAAAGAAATGATTAGGGGTGTCCAAAAGTCTCGAACACAACCCGAACCGAATCGAGCGGTTTTTCATAAATTAAATACCCGAACAGGTACCCGAATCGAGAACCGATGGGTTTTAGTCGGGTCTCGTGTCTAAACCAAGAACCGAAGAATAGAATAAGAATCGAAACTAAATAATTTTTTTATTTTTTATATTGAATTAATTAAATTATTTTATTTTTTTCTAAACAAATTAGCAAATTAATTAAATAAATCAGATTATTTCATAATTTTAATTTAAAAACCCAAATCATTTTTAAAACCCATTAGCCTATTTTAATTTGAAGTAAATGAATATACTTTATGTAGTGTTACTATAATATTAATATCCACTTTTTGATATTTGTATGCATTGAATTAATTTTATTGGACGGCTAGTTATTTATATATTTTTGAATTGAGCTACGTTAATTTGTAAAAGTTACGAATGAAATGTCATTAGTTGTATTTATATAGTATTACTGTAAATATTAAAAAATTTGATTATGGTACGGAACCGAACCGACCCAAACCGAACCCGAACGGTTCCATAATTATATTTGGACCCGACGGGTCCATTTATTAAATACCCGAAAGTTTTGGGTTGGTTCGGGTCTCTTCAGAACCGAACCGACCAACGGACGGCCCTAGAAATGATGAATGCTATGTTGATTAGTTCGGATTACCACAGAACATGTAGGGAGAAACTATTCTTTATGCGAATTATATTTTGAATAAAGTGTTAAGAAAGAATATGGATAAAACTCCGTATGAACTTTGGACAAGTCGGACACCTTCGTATAAATACTTACGAATGTAGGGGTGTTTTGCGAAGGTTACGGTGCCTCCTCCTAAGAAGGTCAAGATTGGACCTAAGATAGTTGACTGTGTGTTCATTGGTTATGCACAAAATAGTAATGCATATAGGTTCCTTGTGCATTATTCGAATGTACCTGATATTCATCCGAATACGATTATGGAGTCTAGGAATGCACAATTCTTTGAGAATATATTTCCTTGTAAATCTCCTAAACAGTTAACTCCTATTAAACGGACTATGAAATCTTCTACTTCTGGCAGCAGTAAAGATCCAGTTGAAGAAGGTGAGGATGAGCCTAGACGGAGCAAAAGGACCAAAACTTCTAAAACGTTTGGCCCTGATTTTCTTACATACTTGATGGAGAATGATCCTCAAAGCTATAAAGAAGCTATATCTTCTCCAGATGGTCATATGTGGAAAGAAGTCATCAAGAGTGAAATCGATTCTATCCTACAGAATCATACCTGGGAATTAGTAGATCTTCCACCGGGCTGTAAGCCTTTGGGCTATAAGTGGATCTTCAAAAAGAAGATGAAAGCGGATGGCTCCATTGATAAATATAAAGCTTAGCTAGTAATCAAAGGTTATAAGCAAAAAGAAGGTTTAGATTACTTTGATACTGATTATCCTGTGTCGAGAATAACTTATATCCGGATGATAATTGCTATTGCAGCCTTGCGAAATCTGGAAATATATCAAATGGATGTAAAAACAGCTTTCCTAAATGAAGATTTGAATGAAGAAATCTACATGGAGCAACCAGAGAGGTTTTCGGCTCCAGGTCAAGAAAGGAAAGTCTGTAAACTGGTTAAATCGCTTTATGGTTTAAAGCAAGCACCGAAGCAATGGCATGAGAAATTTGATAATGCTATGCTTTCTAGTGGTTTTAGAATCAACGAGTGCGACAAGTATGTATATGTCAAGGACACTAATGATGGATATGTCATATTGTGTCTGTACGTCGATGACATACTCATTGTCAGCAGCTCTGATAAGATTATCAAAGCCACTAAGAATATGTTAAACTCAAAATTTGACATGAAAGATATGGGTCTCACGGATGTCATTTTGGGAGTAAAAATCACTCGAACACCGAATGGACTTATGTTATCTCAATCTCATTACATTGATAAGATAATAGACAAGTTCAACAAGTCAGATACCACTGTGGCTAGGACTCCAGTGGATTTGAATCTCCACTTATCCAAGAACATTGGTGATGGTGTGTTACAGTCAGAATATTCTCGGATAATTGAGAGTTTAATGTATTTAATGACTTGTACGAGACCGGATATAGCATACTCAATTAGCAGATTAAGTCGCTACACGAGTAACCCAGGTGCTATACACTGGAGAGCCATTTTCAGGGTGTTACATTATTTGAGGTACACTCGTGATTTTGGACTACATTATTCTAGATACCCTGCAGTAATCGAAGGGTATGCTGATGCAAATTGGATATCAGATATGTCAGATTCAAAATCTACTAGTGGATATGTCTTCACTCTTGGCGGTGCAGCTATCTCTTGGAAATCGTCAAAACAAACTTGCATCGCAAGATCTACAATGGAATCAGAGTTCATTGCTTTGGACAAAGCAACAGAAGAAGCAGAGTAGCTTCGTCAGTTTGTTGAGGATATTTCAAGATGGTCAAAGCTTGTACCTGGAATATGTGTTTATTGTGATAATCAATCAGCAATTGGTAGGGCACAGAGCAATATGTATAATGGTATGTCTCGACATATTCGAAGACGACATAATACCATTCGACAACTACTCTCACAAGGTATTATCACTTTGGATTACGTAAAGTCAAAAGATAATATTGCGGATCCGATAACCAAAGGGTTAACTCGAGAGATAGTTGAAAAAACATCGAGGGGAATGGGCTTGTAGCTTATGACGTTGAAAGGTATCATGGTGGAAACCCAACCTAACTGAATGGAGATCCCAGAATCTAGGTTCAATGGGATAACTAAACCATGTATATCTGTGTAAATCACTGAGAAGGTTCTCCTTCTAATCATTCCTATGGTGCTCACAGTGATTGGAAGATGCAGGTTAAGCTACGCTTTTAATGACCCTTAAGCGTTTGTTGTGAAATGCTGAGTTAAGAGGTCACCTATGTGAGTGTGAAGTGGGGTCGCTTCTATAAGGATTGGGAAGGCTACATCCTTGAACAAACACTTGCAGAACCAGGCGACGTGTTCATGGCCAAAACGAACACAACATTGAGAGCTAAACTGTGTCTAGAATGGTCATGTGTGAGGTCTATTGTCTTGGTTTACACAGATGGTGAAACAGTTCAAGGCATCAGATCCACTGGTTTGCTAGTAATACTCGATAGATTTCTACAAGGGAATGTTCAAAACTAAATGCTACCTATCTTATGCAGGATTGATTCGTTTTACTCTCTCTCTCTCTCTCTCTCTCTAGTCTTTGTTATCCAAAATTTTCATTCATGTGGAGATTTTTGGAAATATTGAATGAAAATATTAATTACTATCAATTACAAATATCACTTACAATGAAAGTTTCAATTTCAACTGTTCATCCGTTTCATCTCTTCAATGCTTAACTCTTCATTCAAGTAATTCCTCACTCAATGCATTAAAGAGATTGCTCATCTTCTATGAGTATAAATAGAAGAGCTCTCAGTTGGAGTGGATAAAAAAAACACAACAAGGAAAAAAAACAAAACATGTTTCCTTCCTCCTCCTTCATTTCGAGCGCCTCTGTTTATTCTTGTTTTCCTTTGCTAAATTTCTTTGAGAGATAAACACAGTTAGTTCGTAGGCGGTTAACGTAGTGCAGTATGAACCGACAACCGATTTTATCTTGGGAATCGAACACCGAACAAAACTTCTTGCACTCTGGTGAGATGGCGAATTCGATTTAAGGAAACCGTGTAAACACGGGCCTTCGGTTTTGGATTGATCTTCTTTGATTCTCCAATTTTATCCCAACAAATTTTGTAAATTCCCCCTCTCTTGTATCTGTGGTCAAAAAATACAACTTTTGCATAAAAAAATTGTTTCACAATTTTTTGGAAATTAGTCCAAGAATTGACTCTAATTCATTTTATTAATTACATTAATAATCAACTACTGTAGACTCATTACGTTCCCGAATCTCTTCTATTATGGACAAAATAAAGATTAATTTCACACACAATAATGCTTGCAAGGATGCTTAATGTGCATTTTGGTCAAATTGATAATTTTGAACATTATAAATTGTCTCTTCTTGAGTACTGAAATATCATAATTTCTTTTTTGGTATTTTAGCGGTTTATTTTCTAATTGAGGTGATTAATATTTTTATATTCTTTTAAGAAATATCTTTTTATTTATATGAGAAATATAATTTTATTATTGTGTACTGTGGATCATTTGATCATTCGTGCATATATAGATAATTGATAAAACAAGATGTATAATAAGTTATCTCCATATATAACTTTATACGAATTTTATTTTTCTTTTTAAAAGTAACGTATTTAAAAGTCAAATGAATTCTATAAAATCTACAAAAGTCTTTAAATGAAATCTACAAAAAGTCATTTACTTAAAAGTTGATAAAATCTTTAAAAGTCATTTACTTAATTTACATTTAACTTTTAAATTGTTTGATAACTCTTGATTAGGTCGGTTCCCTTGGACCGTCGAGCTTGCCATACACGACTTACTCATTAGGGTTTATCCACAAAGCCATACTCATTATGATGCGTCAATACAGGAACTAGTTCTAAAAGAACAAAAAATCTCTAACATTCAATATTAATTATATGCCCAAGATAATCCCACATTTCAGAAACGAGAATGGCCCTCCATTCACTAGCATTATCTCTTTGTTATGATATAATTATTATGTGTAATCACCAAAATATCATGTGAAATATCGAAGCTTTCAACCCAACACTTTTAGAAGGATGCATAGGTGTAATATACGAAATTTAAAAAATTAATAATCAATAATTGCAACGAGTAATAAATTATTAAATCAAGGTGAAGTTTAATCAAATGAAACCCCAGAAGTCAATCAAGCATACAGATCAAAGCAGTAGAGTACATTTCTTTTAATAAGCAAAGGGGAATAAAGACACACAAGATATATAAAGGTTCGTATCAATGTGAGACTATTTCCTATTTTGCTCTCTCCTTTTGATTACAAGAGGTCGACCCACATACCGACTTCACAGAATGGCAATAGTTAGGCTCCAAAATTTAATATTGTCTATTATAAAATTAGAGGGGTTTATCCTTCACTCCAGGGTGGACATAGAGGGGGTCGGGAGGTCACGTGACTCTTCAATTTTGTGATTTTTTTTTAATAAAATCTTGTTTAGTATGGATTCAAATCTAAATTTTAATCTAAATCCAAATTAATAATTAATTTTAATAACATATTTATGTAGGAATGACAACGACACGGGGGCAGAGAAACCTTTCTCGCCCCCACCCCGCCAAGCAATTCCCCACCTTGTTCCTGCCCCGTTTAAGGCAGGGCGCGGGTCGGGGAGGGCGAGATCCTTACCCTGTTTACTACCTCATTTAATTTTTATTTTTTAAATTTTTGATAATTTATTATTATCACCTCAATTCATTAGATTTAGACAAATAACTTTAGTTGCCATTTTCTATTAGAATTAATGAAATTTCGTGAAATTTTCCATTTAAAGTAATGAATTCTAAAAAAAAATTTAATGGGGCGGGGCGACCGTTACCCGTCCCCGTCTCGGGGTAAAATTTTATGCCCCGAATACCTGATTAAACGGGTTATCCACGCCCCATTCGGGGCGGGGACCCCGAATATCGAGTTTGTCAGGTTTTTTTTGCCATCCCTAATTTTAAAGTTGTCAATATGGGCGGGCCTGGGCCCGAACCGGCCCGTGGTTCGACCGTGAACCGTGTGGGCCGAATCACGGGCTGCCGGACCTGAAACCGGTCCGGGCCGGTTCAAGAAAAACCGGGCCAGCGACGGTTTTTTTAAAAAAATGATAAATAAAAAAAAAATTCAAAATAGCGCCTACTGCTGCAGGCGCTGTTGCTGCAGCCTGCAGCGTCAGAACGGTCCGTTCTGACGTTTTTTTTTAATTTTTTTTTTTTTTTTTGTTTGTAACGGTAAATTTTTTTTTTTTTTTTTTTTAATAAATAGTGGTATTGTGAAGTGAAAAATTAGTAAATTCTGACAATTTACAAGTCTACAACTACAAGTTTACAATCTCTATTTTTTCATAATCTCTCTTCATATTTTCAGCAAGCATTTTTCACATTTAGTATTTTGTGCTTTCTTTTCATCTTATTATTTCAAATTTTTTTGTTAAAGTGTTATGGATTCTCACGATTTTTCTTCAAGAAATGTCAATGTACATGATAGTTGTTCTCCAATAAATTTGGAAGATGATAATAATCCAAATATTGGATCTTCTCATCAACGAAAAAATAAAAAGCATACATCTGATGTTTGGGAAATCTTTACAGTGGATGAACCAAACAAAAGAGCAATATGCACTATTTGTACAAAGAGTTATGCATGGGTTAAAGGTCAAGGCACTGGCACATTGCGAAGACACAAAGATAAACACATGAATGAAAGAGGGCATTTGGATACTAAACAAGCTCAAATTACTTCTTTTACTAATACTAGTGGAACAGTTACTTTTTCTAATTTTTGTTATTCGCAAGATCGAATGAGAGTAGGAATGTCTGAATTTTTGGCAGCAAGCGAGATGCCTTTTACTTTCGCAGAAGATCGATACTTTGAGAAGTTTATGCAAAAGTATGTTCAATCCGCTCATCGGTCTCTAAGTAAAAATACTGCTCGCTCGGATATCTTGAAATTATTTCATACAATGACTGAACATTTAAAAACTGAATTTAACAATTTTGATGGAGTTATGTGTTTTACATCTGATTGTTGGTCTGGACGTAATCACAATGGTTATGTATGTGTCACCGTACATTTTATTGATAATAATTGGTTACTTTACAAAAGAATTATTGCTTTTCGCTTACTTGAATATCCACATAATGGGATAAATTTGTGTGAGAATTTATTACAAGTTTTTAATGAATTTAATGTTTTGAGCAAATTATTTAGCATTAGTTTTGATAATGCTAGTGCAAATACTACATGCATTGAAATTTTGAAAAGGACATTTAATCCCTCGTTTGACTCTAAATTATTTCATATGAGATGTGTTTGTCATATATATAATTTAGTAGTGCAAGATGGTTTAAAATTAATAACACCACAAATACATAAAATTAGAGAAGCTATTAATTACATTTTTTGTTCAGATTCTAGACAACAAGAATTTGAGAAAATTTGTAAAAATCTCGGATTGAGGAGAAGAAAATTTATTGATGATATTCCAAATATGTGGAATTCAACATTTCTTATGTTAAAATCGTGTGTTGGTTATACAGATGCTATTAATGCTTTCGTTAATTCAAAGCAACATCAATTTTATATAGATGATTCTGATTGGAACATTACATTTAAAGTCATGAATTATTTGAAACCATTCTATAAGGCAACAAAAATTAGTTTCGGAGTTTATTATCCAACAAGTAATCTTGTGCTCGCTCAATTTGTAGAAATTGCTAATCAATTTTCAAGTCATAAAGATGATCCATTTTTTTATGATATTGTTTGTACAATGGAGGACAAGTTTCGAAAATATTACGAAAATATGCCAATGATTTTTCCAATTGCAGCTGTAATGGATCCTCGTATTAAATTTTTTGGAGTTCAGTGTGCTATGGACCAACTTTCTGAAACTTTATCTTTCAATATAAATATTACAAACCGGGAAATAGAACGCTTTATTAATGAAATGTACAATAATTATGCTATGAAATATGGTAATAATGAAAATGTTCCTTATACTACAAGTTCTGCTGCCACTTCTAAAGGTAAAAGTTCTTTCTTTTCTTTAATATCCAAGAAACGCAATGTGTCTTTTACTTCATCTACTAGTTCATTTTCAAATGAGAATGTTACACCACCTGAATTAGAAAGATATTATCAATTTGATTACTATAGTTTAATTCCAGAAGACGAGGTTGACAACTTAGATATTTTACAATGGTGGAAGGTAAATGAACGGTCATATCCAATATTGTCAAAAATGGCCCGAGATCTACTAACAGTTCCAGTTTCAACAGTGGCATCGGAGTCTGCTTTTAGTGCAGGTAACAGAGTGCTAGATGAAAGAAGATCAAGACTTAAAGAAGATATTTTAGAAACTTCATTTGCGTAAAAGACTGGTTATTTGCAGATAGAAGAATGCAAGATAAAGTTGCTGACGATATTTTTCAAGACTTTAAAAATCTTACCGTAGATGAATAGAATATGATTTGTAATGACGAGATTATAGTTAAGTAGGTGCCAACCTAGTTGGGATATAATTTAACTATAAGTTTATAAATAGTTAAAAAACTGTTTAATTTGTCAAGTTAGGTAAAATATTGTTCGAAAAATTGTAAGTTTTTATGTTATTCAATTATTGATGTAAAATTTATCGAAAAATAAATCAATGTAAAATTTGTTTTTATGTAACTTTTATCGATTTTCACTATAATTATAAAATTAAATTTTTACCATTTACTTTTGAACTCGCTGCAATAATGCTAGACATTTAGACAAAAAGTAAAAAAAAAAAAAGTAAGTTTAGTATTCGTTTGACTTTTATGTTATTCAATTATTCGAAAAATTGTAAGTTTTTATGTTATTCAATTATTGATGTAAAATTTATCGAAAAATAAATCAATGTAAAATTTGTTTTTATGTAACTTTTATCGATTTTCACTACAATTATAAAATTAAGTTTTTACCATTTACTTTTGAACTCGCTGCAATAATGCTAGACATTTAGACAAAAAGTAAAAAAAAAAGTAAGTTTAGTATTCGTTTGACTTTTATGTTATTCAATTATTCGAAAAATTGTAAGTTTTTATGTTATTCAATTATCGATGTAAAATTTATCGAAAAATAAATCAATGTAAAATTTATTTTTATGTAACTTTTATCGATTTTCACTACAATTATAAAATTTAATTTTTACCATTTACTTTTGAAAAAAAAAAAAAAAATCGGGGCCGAGCGGGCCGACGACCCGACCCGGCCCGGCCCGTGTGGGCTTCACGGTCCGGGCCGACCCGGCCCGGAAAGCCCGTCCGGGAGGGTTTCGCGTCCGGCGGGCTGTGCACGGGTTGGACGGGGCCCGGCCCGGCCCACCCATTTTGACACAACTACCTAATTTTATGGGATTCACAACTTTTTAATTTTTTTCAAAATCTACTAAAAATCTTATTTTAATCCTTATCAAACAGGAACAAAATCATAATAGATTTGAATTGTTTTCTCTTTTCTCTCTCTCTTCCACTCTTACCCTCATGGCCACAAGCCTTTTATAAAAACCTTATGCCTTCTAATTTTTTAAAATTTGTCTATAATTTCTCCACAAATTATCACATCTACTACAAGTCTTCACTTTGTAATTAAATTTTCAACTAATTAGAACTTAAATTTGCATTTTCTCCTACCAAATTGTGTATATAGAATGAGTTTGAAATGATTGTGTCCAATTTGATTCTTATTTAATAAATTGTGTTTATTTGAATTGATTATTAATATTGAATATTAATTATATATTTTTCCTTCTGATTACATGAATTAATTATTTTTATTGATTGTTTGTATCAAATACACTATAAAAAATAAATGTGTTTTCTTGTGATTAACAAAATATTAATAAAAAGACGGTTCAAAATCAAATGGATGAAAATGATGAGCAAAATATTAAGGAGGAATTTTTCTAAATGTATATCTGTGTTTTCTCGTGTCAGGTATGAATAATTCAAAAATCAAGAACAAAGTATTCGATTTATATAGGATTTGATTTTGTTTTCTAACTCAAAATGTCTGTGTCATGCACTACTTCAATAACATACACGAACACCATATTTGATACACATTCTTCTAAAAATACATTTTTTTCTCTTTTATTTTCAACTGCACATTCTTTAATAAAATAATATTACACGCAAATTCAAAATTTTTCCTTATTTTTTAACCATATATTTTCCATCCGATCACTACTTAAAATATATTCTTGGAAGAATAATGTGCATCAAACATGATAGATCTTGGATATTGTCTCCAGGCTGGAGATGCGAATGTATACTTAATGGAAGGAAGTGAAACATTTTTTAAATAAAAACTTGGCTGGACACAGTTGTTTATCCATTAAAATTACTAGCTTCCTACGATGCAACTCACATGGTTTTTGGAAAAGTTCGTGTCGATAGGATTTCGAATGATTTGATGCTTATAATTTTATATTAAATTGCACAAATCTTCAACAGATCATAAATTTCTTAAAAACTGTACAAATTCATGTTTTCCCAACTTTCATAGAATCTTTAAAGATTTTCTTGTTACTTGAAGACCAATATTTCTTCTAAAAAACACTTATGATCGCCTCCATAGCTTTAATAGTACCAATTATTTTTGATATGTGATAACATAATGTAATTGACGGCGTATGCGACAGGAGTGAATTTTTCGTAGGTTATTTGTAACACTTTTACCTATGAAAAATTCATAGGTAATGACAAATTATTTACCAACCTACAATTTTTTATTAACTATCATTGACCCTTAAAACAAGTGGCAGATACAGATATTTTGAGTTAGGAGACACAATTAAATTTGTAAAGAAGTTGTGAAAAATTATAAAGTATTCGATATCTTATTACAATTGTTCTCTATGCATTTTCATACTTTGATAACGTTTCATACTTACATCATTTTTAACATTGTCAAAACATCATTCTCAATATATACAATTAAACTATCATTCAACTATTGATATCCGATTTGATTGCATGGATGATTCTTTGGCATAAGTTATTGCAGAAAATGTTCTCTCAATTGTAGCGGTAGCCACTAGAAAAATTAAGGCCAATATCACAAGTTTGTGGACTAATGGATACAACTTCATGTTAATTTTTTTACAACCAACTTTTGTATGAGACGACAAAGGCTCTATAATCCTCCAAAACTTTCGACGGTGCACATGTCAAGAATCTACGTATCAAGTTGATCATCAAGTTCCGATATATTTGTTGCATCAAAATCTATCGGATAATATTCACATGGTCGAATTAATTTGTTCTCGTCAATAGCAGCAAGAATTATTTGGACACAAACAATCAGTTTTGCTCATTACAAGAAAATAAAGATTTAAATTTAAAGAATATCTTCATAATTGATACAAACAATCAATTAAAGTAACCGACAGGAAAAACTTATAATCAATATTCAATACTAATAATCAATTCAAATAAACACAATTCAATAAATGCAAGCCAAATTAGACACATCATTCCATACCCATTTTATATACACAATTCAAAAATCATTCCATATAACATAAATCATTCCAAATCAATTTGACACAATTCAATATACAAAAATTCAAAAATCATTCTTAAACATAAATCGGACAGAATAAAAACAAACTATAAATGTAATCTAAACTCATTTTTTCTATCAATTTGAATTTTGGTCAAAGAAAATAAAAATTTGAAATTATAAGTAATTGCCATCTGCCTATTGGTTACCTTGCAATTTTCAAGCGCAAAATAACTTAAGTTGACTATGTTTGAAGGTTCGATGAGTAGAAGTTACATCGGAATTATGGCAGACGAAGTTGGCGATGACGTAATGCAATAACTTTGGAGTGGTGTTAAAGCACATTGGTAGCAAAATAAAATAAAATAAAATAAAATAAATTCTAATTAATTGAAAATTTGATTGAGAAGTGAAGATTTATAACAAATGTGGTAATTTGTGGAGAAATTATAGACAAATTTTGAAGAATTAGAAGGGTTAAAGTTTTGATAATAGAGGTGAGAAAGAAAGTCGACGAGAGCGAGTGAGGAAAAAGGCTCAAATCTATTATGATTTTGTCAAAAAGAAAATATTTTTTTGCCCAAAAGTTGAGGGTCACATGACCACCATGCCCCCTCCTCGTCCGCCCATGTAAAGAGCAAAGGATATCATGGGTTCACCAACGAAAAATTCATCCTTGAAGCCACAATTTTTTGTAGTAATTTATTTTTTCTTGTAAAAATTCACTTCATTTTTGAGATCTTTAATCTCTATATTTAACTTTCCTGTCATTATCAGTTTTCCTTCAGGGGTTTTCATTCGATCAAAAAGTTCACTGATTTGATATATTGGGTTTTGAACATTTTCTTCCTTAGTGTATTTAAAAAGGATTTTTTCTATAATTTCCTTATTTTTCATTGGGTCAGAATTTGATCAACCATTTCATGAAGAAACTTTCGATCCCCAAATATGATGTTAATTAGTAATCAATTCATATTCATATTCATAGTTGCCTTAATCGAGAGATGTTTACAAGAACATTCTTGTTAACTTTTTCTCCTTCTAGTTGATTAATAATTTGATCATTATCACGATACAATTTTAGATATTTTGATTTTAAGATCATTATCAATTCGTATTTCTTGAATTTATGACCTTTGAGAGGTTTCGATTCCTTAGAAGTGATTTTCTTTTTAAAAACCTTCTTTTAGAAGAGTAATTTTCTTTGGGAGTTGGTTTGTTATTACATCACATCGCCTTATAAATTTACAATTTAGATGCTACATTTTGCATAATGTTAACAATAAACACCTTTTGATAAAAAAAAAATTAACAAATATGTTGTCTTAAATAGTTGAACAAACAAAAAATGCCCTTAATTGAAATAGGAAAAAAATAATGTATATATTACCTTATGTAACTTTTCGAATATTATTTCTAATTTTCAATTTTCATTGAAATAAATTTTTATTTAAAAGATGATATTTTGTGTGAGATTTATAAATATATTATCTTTTTTCATAAACTTTCAATAAAAATTAGAGCATTAGTAAAATATTAAAAAATATTGAAACACTTTATTTGACTCTTCTATCATTTAAAAAAAATCTTAATAACTATTTCTAATTAATAATTTTTATTAAAATTAAAAACAACTGATTAAAATAATTTTTGATATTAGTTGTTATTATTGGAGCTATAAATCCATATAAGTTGCGACATTAAATATTGAAGAATGCATATTTATTTTTTCTTTTATATGAAAATGCTAAATAGAAGGAATATATATATATATATATATATATATATATATATATATATATATATATATATATATATATATATATATATATATGTTGGGGGCACAATCAAACTTTCAAAAAGTGACGAAAAAATTAAAGTAAGAGATATTTTATTACAATTGTTCTTTACGTATTCTCATATTTTGATAACGTTCCATAATTAAAGTGGGAAATAGAGAAAAATTTAATATAGTTTCGTAATTCAAATTAACAAAGAAATTAATTATACAATCTTGGTCATCAAGAGCTACACAAATTTTGATAGAATCCAAGTCACAGATTTATATATACATTTCTTAAATTCTGAAACTTATTTAACAGATGCAACAAGTAAATCAACAAGGGACTAGGAAATGGTAAAAGCCAGACTTATTTTCGATGCATCAAATACCCGAAAAACAATCATTGCTCATTCAAGTTCAATTATATTGCATAACTCTTTCTTCTGATTACATTCAGTCGGACTAGATTCTCCTAGGCTAAAAGGCTCTCGAAATTTCCTTAAAAATGTCACTTCAACTGAGAATTTCACCCGTGAATCTCATGCATTACAAGAACGTAACTAAATTCAACTAAGAATTCTTATATTCCTATTCATTGATCTAATCCAAGTATACAATCATTTTACACTAATTACTTCGTTTAGTACTGGTTTCAACACTATAGCTCACGAAAGCCTTGCCTACTAGCTTTTTCCTTGGGTCAGATCTTAGGCTATGTTTGATAGCCATTATTTTGCCTAGAACTAGGAAAATAATTTCCATTTTCTCCATTTTGGCTTGTTTGATAGCCAATAATTTCCCTAGAAAATATTTTCCCACATGATGAGTCACCTGCCCAAATTCCTTCAAATTGATGAAAATGCTTTCCCACCCATGTTTTGCCAAAATTTTATTTTATTTTTTTTTACTTTTTGGTAATGTTAACAAATTTCATAACCAATTATATATATAAAAAAAATTTCAATTTAATGGAAAATTTCCATATAAAATGAAGCCAAACGAACACTAAACTTTGATGAAAAAATAGTTTACGAGCAAAAATTTTTTTTTTTTTTTTACTTTTTGGCAATGTTAACAAATTTCATAACCAATTGTAAAAGAAAATCATTTTAATGGATAATTTCCATGTAAAATAAAGTCAAACGTGAACAAAAAAATCCAAAATTTCAAAATTTTTCAGGGTGAAAAATTATACCAATCAAACACATTTAATTAACAATTCCCTGTAAAACAATTTCTAGGCAATTAATTTCCCTGGAAATCATTTTCTTTCCATCAATTTTTCACCATCGCAATCAAACGCACCCTTAGAATTCTTTGTTGCAATTGAACTTGAAATGGCTATAGAGTGGAGACAAACTTTTCACTGTTTTCATTTGGCAGTGCAATTTCCACTCTTTGAGAGTAACTATAAATCATTTAAACAAAGATAAATGAGATTTGAAGTTTTAAACTATTCTTGTTCAGTCATTCAGTATTATCACAACCATTCTCATATCCATTTAACAATATACAACCTTAATTTTACCATGAAGAAAAGGAGAGAAAATGAGAAGAGGAGACTCAGGCGAGAGAAAACATTGGTTTGAAATGAATGTTGATTCCTTTTCCTTTCATATTTAAAAAAAAAAATTTGGGGGGGGTGGGGGGCACCTGCACCCCCAGGCCACCCCCCCGGTCCGCCCCTATATATATATATATATATATATATGAACATTTGATTTATTTAGATTTTTATAATGGTGAACTTATAAATTTTTCGACAAAAGTTCTTGGTATCATAATGTAATATATAGTAGTAAAGTGTAAATTTTAAAAAAATATGATAGATATAAATTGTAATGCACTCTACATATAAGAGTATTTTGAAAATTCCCTCTTTGTATTTGTTGCAAAAAAATAAAAGTTTTTCATTGCCCTTGTTTAGTGGGGATTAAAATTGTCGGGGGTATGAAGTATTGATCACAACAAGAAGATGAACGCAAATAGAAGAATTTAATTTGACAGAAGAATTCGAGATTTTATTCAATTGTAATGAAAAAAGAATTACGACAATTGTGTTTTTCATAATTATTCTAAATTTTATAATAAATTAACATGTAAAGAAGAATGAACTATATATGGGGACATACAAAACCCTTACAATATTCTTAAAGATTGAAATAGTATAAAAGCGCGCAGAACAAAGGAAAAATATTTTCCTAGTAAAAAGCACATGAAATAAACGAAACAATATTTTTCCAAAAAACAAAACAACCGAATTGGGTTATAAACCTAACAATCTCTACCTTGGCACAAATTTCACTACAACGAACGAAACTCCAAAATTTCTCCACCAAAGAAAATCCAACCGCAAGGAATGAACTGAATTCTTCAACAAGAACCAAACTAATTTCTCCACTTAAAATTCTCCACTTGTCCAAGATATCTAACCAGGATAAATGAATCCAAGCATTGCTCCGTAGAATTACTTCGCGTTCAACAAAAAATCACAAATGATTAAAAATTTATCAAACGGATCGAAACATACCCTGAAACAGAATTAACACCAAATGCTTTAGTAAAAGGTCACTTGCTAGACTCAACACCTTCAAATACACTTAAAGCATATACAACAAAATTAGCATCCCCATACCTATCTTTACTGGGTCTGTCAATTGAATACGAAGACACTGTAGGTGGTGACAAAGTGGCATTACCCATATCATCCAAACTCGAATGAGCTGTATTTTTCAGCATAGATCCAAACCAAATTCCAATGATACTATACCAAACTGAATATTCACCATGGTACTAAACATTTGCTGATAGTTCTTCATGGATTATGCTCATCCACGCAAGACGTATAATTGGAACTTTTTTCACCACTACAATAAAACACGGACACTTTTGCAAACCCTCAAAATGCCACTTTCACTAAAGAACTTGCATCCTTTTGAATCAAAACCACTCAACAAAATGAGATTTTTCTTCAAATTTAGAACATATAGAACTTGATCAAGTGTTCTAATTGTTCCATCCATCAATCTAAGTTTGGCTTTACCAATACTAGCTACCGAACAAAGTGCGTTGTTTCCGTTGATTATGACATTTGTTGAAATCGTGTCATATGTTGAAAATAAATCCCGATTGGGACACATATGAAAACAAGACTGTATCCAAAATTCAACCCTCATCAGTTTGGACTCGTCATCAGAAATACCAACACATCTCCATCATTCAATTAGTTATCTGGGACATCAGCTTTACCTATAGTTTCTGATTGCTTTCCCTTTTGATTCGCAACCAAATTTCCTTTATTCTGCAACTTGTTGCAATCCTTCTTCATGTGCATTTTCTTCTTACAATAAAAACAAACTTAATTACTGAAATTAGATTTCGACATGCCCCTTCCGTAACCACCATGAACAACAAGACATTCTCCATCTCTAACTTTAGATCCAACCAGATGCTTCATGTTCTCCTTTGAAAACAAAGTATCATGCGTATCTTTAATGGTGAGAGTATCACGACCATATAAAATAATGTTTCTAAACGTATTAAACGAAATGGGCAATGAACACAAAATAATTAAAGGCAAATCTTTTTTTTTATCATACTTTACCTCTAAAATTTTTAAATCAACGACGATCTCCTTAAAAATAGCTAGGTAATCTTCTAAAGATCCGCCTTCTGTTTCAGGTGCGATTTGCTATCAGACTTTTAGTCATGCACAATTGCTCCAAATTTAACCACAACGCAGCTAATGTCTTCTCTTTGAAAATGTCTTAAAAATTATTATTTGAAAGATGAAGATGAATTTGTGAAAGTGCCTTCCGATACTTCATTTATTTCTCCTCCATCGTCCAAATAATGGGCATCTTATCAAATTCTAACAACACATCATCTAAATTCATCTGAGCGAGTCTAAATGAGTCCTTAAACTTTGTTAAAACGTCAAAAATGTCCTCCAACGTTCTATTAGATACATAACAGTCCGACACATTAAGATAACTCGAATTCACTCCTTCAACTATCACTTAACTCTATATAAGTCCTTAGACTGTAAGCTTCAAATCAATTTTCTAACTTTTGTGAAGTACAATTCAGTCCTCAAACTTTGGTGTTACACCAAATAGATCCTCCAACTTTCTTGTAACTCAAATGAGGTCATCCAACTTTAGTTAACTCCAACTAAGTCCTCAACTTTTCGTTAACTCCAAATTAGTCCTCACCTTTTTGTTATTACAAATTAGTCCTATGACTTTAAGGTAACCCCAAATCAGTTCTTGATCTTCTAGTAATTTGAAATCGTGCTTCAAATTTTTCTTAACTCTAAATAAATCCTCCAAGTTAGTGTTAACTCTAAACCAGTGCTCCAACTTTCCTTTAACTCCAATTAGGTCTCAAAACTTTATTTTGACTCCTAATCAATCTTCCAACTTTCTGTTACCTCCCAACGATAAGAGGAAATAAATCTTCTAACATTCTGATAACTCCAAATCAGCCATCAACCTTTCTTTTAACCACAAATCAGTTTTGATAATTTATGTTCACTATACATCAGTCCTCCAACTTTCTTTTAACTCCAAACCTATCCTCCAACTTTCTAATAATCACAAATCAGTTTTGGCACTTATTGGTAACACCAAGTAAGCCCGCCTACTTTATATTAACTCAAATTCAGTCCTCGAACTCCTTGTAGCTCGATATCAATCCTCCAACTTTTTCTAAACTCTAAATTATCCCTTTAACTTTCTCTCATTTCCTTTCGGTCCGCGAAATTTCCGCTAACTACATGTTTGTCCTCACACTTTGTAACTCCAAATAAGTCTAACTTTATATGAAGACTACTGTCCTCGTACTCGATCTAACTCCAAATCAATCCTCCCACTTTAGTCTAACTCCAGATCAGTCTTCCAACTTTCTCTTAACTCTAAATATATCCTCCAACTTCAATGTAACTCCAAGCCAGTATTAACTTTCTTGTATATCCAAACCAATCCTCAAACTTAGAGGTGACTCCAAATCGGTCCTCGAATTTCGAGGTAACTCTAAATCAATCCTCCAACTTTCTTTTAACTCCAAACCAATCCTCCATCTTTCTAGTAACTCTGAATCAGTATCGAACTTTGAGTTACCTATAATTGAATCCTCCTACTTTTAGAAACCTCCACATGCATCCCTATTCTTTTTGATACCTCCAAATCAATCCTTAATCTTTTAAATGCCTTCATATTCGTGATTTAACTTCTAGGTACCTCCAAATCCATCCTCTGAACTTTTTAGACACCATCAAATTCGTCCTCCAATTGATTAAATGAGAATAAATTTTAGCTCCCATTTGGCCCCCATTATTCCCAAAATAGTATTTTTTTTTTTTTTTTTAGAGAATATGTGGTTAAAAAAGAATGAATTTTTTTTTTAAAATTTACGTATAATATTATTTTATTAAAAAATGTGTAGTTGATAAGAAGATAAAGAAAGATGAGTTATAGGAGCAAACTGTCCTAATCTTTCCTCTGCACTTTCATTCCCAATCTTTGAAAAAGAGTAATGTTATTCATCCCCAATGTGGATGAAAACACAGTTTAGATGGCGCTAATGTGGCATTAAATGATAGGTGAAATTAAATAAGTCATTTAATTTCACATTTCATTTCACCTATCATTTACAGCCACCTAAACTGTATTTTCATCCCCAATGGGGATGAATAACATTACTCTTTGAGAAATTGTCGGCATTATCCATATGGATAAACCAGTTCGCTATTCTACCCATTTTCATTGTATGTTCCAGTTAAAGGAAAAGCAAAAGAGTCAACCTACCATTTCACCCTTAAATAAAATAAAACCTAAATTAGAGAGTAAAAACCAGAAAATTAAATACTCCCTCCGTCCCGTCCCGTCCCGTCCCATTTATATAGGCTAACTTTCCTTATTTTTCTCTCTCAATTATATAGTCTTGTTTACTACTTCCAATAATAATTTACTACAGTTATTAATAATGAGATAAGGGTAAATTAGGAAATTTTTTGACAAAAAATGTTTTTCCAATAACATTAAATAAAATTTCTTAATCCGAGTGAAAAACAAAACCGACCTATATAAATGAGATGAAATGAGTAATAAATAAAAGAACACTCATCTCCCGTAATCCAACCCCACCTCAAGTCGCTTGTGCCGTTGCCGCCACTCCAACACTTTTCAACCATTGATCATCAAGCGAATTCCAATCATTATTATTTTCAACATAATTTCTCGTTTTAGTCCGACCTTAAAAGAACCCATAAATCTAGTGATTCTTCGGTTTCAAGTTTTTGCACAAGTGATTTACCTTGTGTTTATATGCTAATAAATATGTTGTGTTGCAAAGATTATTGATTCAAGACTTGATCATAAATGCCATAATTTCCTTCACATTCTCTAAATTATTTTAATGAATTTCCAAATGAAACAGGAATTATATTATTATTACAGATAAAACTGAATCTTGAAAAATAGGTGGAAAGAAGCAAATAATGCAGTGCTGAAAGTTTGCACCAGAATACTACAAAATACACGTTACAATATTCATTATAGGGTGGAAGTCTGCATCCAGTCGGTGGAAATCCATATGCATGGTTTTCAAAAGCTATAGAAATTTCGGTTGTGCCTAGTTTAAAACAAAGGAAATTTCGAATGCCGATACCATTACCACAAGAATACTTTGGAAACCCTGCTTTGAGTAAAATATGCGAAGCAATCGCAAAGGTAAGATGAATATGTACAATCATATCGTGCACCAGGATTTTTCTATGGAAACCATAATATAACAATTTTGATATCATAGTAAAAGTTTATAAAAAAAAATTTAGTAAAAGAAAGCTGTTTTCAGTTCGTTCAAGCTTAATACATATAAGAGCTGAACTTGTGAATTACGTGTAAACTAAATTTCAAAATTCAATCAAACTTAAATATTTTCAAGATTAATCGACAAACCCACACTTCAATCAGATCTCGTTCACAACTTCCATCTTAGTTGATTTCCCTTACTTCACCTACTCCGACCCCCCCCCCCCCCCCCCCACGAACCAAACTAACAACTAAAACAACAGCACATAAACACAGGCATGCAGAGATTGAGAAGGAGGAAGGTAAAGAGACTTCCATTAAGAAAGGCCCTGGTAGAATCAAATTCAAGTACTTGGCCCTATAACATATCCAAAGACTTCAGACGATTCAAAAGCTTTATGACAGTCAAACTATAATGTTATGAAAGCAACTTAAGCAGCACTTTTAGTTGAAAAGTAATGAGAACGATGAGGTATTTAAAAGGTACAGCTTGTTTCCGGAGATAGTCATTTCTGATATGTTCTGGTTCACCAATTAGAACCACCATCTGGGGATGGGCTATAATCCGTTGGCCTCGTGATATTCACGTCTTCAAATTCATTGTCATCTGTAACACCATGTAAATCATTAAAAGTAGAAATTTAACAATAAATGACTTAAAATAGGATGTTTTTTCTTTCAATATAATTCCTACCCATGGAATAACCAGTTATGGCATGATTAGTATAGTGAATTTGGCAGTAATCTTGTTCCTTATGTTTTCCAGTCCACTTCAATAGTTCATACCAAACATGATCTTAGAGTATAGTGACAGGGAAAATGATGACCGATGAATACAAGATTACCAGCAATGCTCAGTGTTACATTTCTTTAAAATTTTCACATTCTTGTTTAGCATGAACTCGGGAAATAACCATGGCTTCCACCTGAATTGCTGAAAAAACTTAGTCCCTAAAATCAACCCTAAATTTCAGATTATTTTAGCATTTCAGAAGGAGTTGGACTTGTTTAAATAGATAGTCATTGGAAGATGTAAACTTTTCCCAGTTTTCATGTGCAAAAAATATGGCATATATCTTTGAATCTCAATTTTTAAATGAGCAAATGCTTCTGTAGTCGAGAAAAAACATCTGAAGTTAATTACAAGTGAGACGAGGGCAGGTTTGAGGAAAGAAGAAAAGGCATGACATGCCAAATCTAGGAAATAATATGGAAGAGGTTTTGTTAGAGAAAAGAGAAACAATTCGCCTATTTACTTGCATCAATACGAACTGTGGTATGGACAATAATCGCATGCACTCACTTCCACATGCCATAATGATAATATTCTCATTTATTAGGTTGGCTTATTTTTTCCTAGAACTTATCAGAGAACAGGAAGTTTCTCACTTTCCCTTCTGCATGACCACAGAAAACAGACAAAAACCTTCATCCTTGACCATTTTCCACTTTCATCACCACTCCTTTATTGTAATTTGTATGAAATCTTGAATTTCCTTTTATCCATGTGATTTTAATCTAAAGTATGGAAAATATCCAGCTTCTATTACAGTTCTGTGTCTCCCACTTTGGAACGCCTTAGCACGTGTAACTGTTCCTTAATGCATATGCATTACAAGCAACCTTCAAAATTTACTTTTCTCACCTCTTAACCTCTTACTTTTAATTAAAGAGGACTCCCTTGAAAATCAATTCTCAAAACCATGGAAATCAAGATGACCATATTATTTAGTTACAACTCTTAACAAATAAACGGTTCAATTTCAGATATGATCCCTCTGTTGGAATATAAAGAGATTCAAGTTCACCATCAGATAGGTCATGGCATACCACATGGATTTTTTTTTGTGGTGTTAAAAGCAGTTGAACACACATAAATGCCACCCTAACTAACTCCAGATTTATGCACCAAAAAATGGGAAATAGGGAAAAATAATTTCTGAACATCTTCCTAAAGTAATGCTACATTATTCTTGAGCATTTCTCAATTTAGGTACAATTAGACTTGCTGTTGACAAGTATAGTTCGGACTGATAATGGAGTGAGTCAAGTTCATGGTATTTAGAAACGAAAAATAGACCTGCAAGATGCAAACTAATAAATGGATGTGTTATGGACCATATAAGTTAAATAATAAATCAGAAACATCTATAGAAAGTAAGAGAACCTTTTCTCAGAGTCAGGGCCACAACAGCATCGTTTTCAACCTGAAAACACATGGCAGTTTGACTCAATATATCATACTACTTATGATGCAAAGGAATTTATAATAAATGTAAGAGCAGTTGCGGCATTAAATTTAAACATACAAACCTTATATCTGATTAAGTTCTTGTCTAATTATGAGAAGATGCTAGGTACCTAAATATAGAAGACAAGAGGTATAATCTTCTAGAATTTTTCACATTAGTATTGGAGAAAATACCTTCTGATCTGCCAGTGATTTTGAATCATCTAACACTTCCCTATTTGGCATTAGTATCAGACGCTGATCATTAACTGGTTGATCAATGAGTTCTTGCAACTTCTCCTTGATTTGTAAAATTGTCTCACTTGGCACACATGTCACAAAGTAAGTAATCTTATTGCGCTTGACGCGAATGTACATTGCCTGTGTAATAAATTAATCTATTAGCTTGCACCAACTACTGTAGCAAACTGATAGAATGGTATCAATATGTGGAACATACTACAAGACTTAACCCCAGTAATACAATAGTCCTTCACGAACAATCAAATGGCAATGCGACAAATAAAAACATCATCCAAAGTCCTTTGTGCATTTTGGAATTCAAATACATGAACACATGCGACAATCATCGTCAAAAACCAGTCAAATCACATCATTCATAAACCAATAAAATTATCCATAGTAGAACACGACAACTTACATGTATATCTCCTCTTTTCAGTGAACTACAAAATATGATGTACTTTGATTTGGCGATATCTAAACACAAAGTATTGCACCAACTAAAATAATGCCCAAAATCATATTACCTACCTAAATCATTCTAAAAGTACAAAACAGAGTGCTCCCATAAACCACCTACAGATAATAATTCATAAATAGGGTTGCATGTGCCATCGTTTACATTTTTTCAACCATTCAAACAGTAACCAAGTTCAACGGATCGCATATGACAGAAAGATGAACTACTTCACCTCAGTTAGAGGTGAGAATTTGAACCTGTGGCCTATGTACCCAAAATGAACTGAATAGACAGCAATACGCCTTGTACACCTTGCTAGTTGCTACACTATCATTTTATTATTATCCACTGTTTAATTGAGGGCATGTATTTGGAAGAGAACTCTTCTGTTAATAACTTTGAGTAGTTGCTGTCAAGGGCCAAAGAGACAGACCGTTTTAAAACTAAAACCTATTGCTCGTGCAATCTGAGATCCTCAGCTACTTCTCCTAAGAACAAGTGAGAATACACCATCCAATAAAGGAGAGTAGCCTTCCCCCAGTTAGAAAACAAGAAAGTATGCAACAATAAGAAGGGGGAAAGCTCCATGGCTTGGTCTGGGATCTTCTCATATCAACCAGTTCCTAACTAGTTAATTTCATGGCGATATCAATGTCATTATATGGCCATTACTACGCCTTCAAACCCATCTGATTCGTCCTCTATTCAATAAGATAAACATTAATGTCTTGATTACATTCTGCAGGTGATGGACTATAGTGATAGTAGACCTCACATTAACATTACTTCTGATACAGAAAGGTAATTTGTTCAATATGTGGAAACTCCCAGTGCAGCTCCCTAACACAATTCTCATTCGAACACTCCATACAACCTCTATTGTACTTCCTTTTTTTCTGATTCATTAACAATTTATTTTCCATATAATTTCAAGCAGAAGTCAAACATCAAACCTTTACAGATTTAGCTCCTCACTGAATTAAAACTACCAACAGAGACATAAAAGAACGGAACTTCAATAACACCTGGCAGAGATAATCCTACTTTCAAAATAAAGGCGCATCCATCCAGCTCTTCAGTGAAGGGAATATTTCTTGATGGGAATTAAAAACAACAAATATTATTCAAATTAGATCATATTAACAACTTCAAGATTGCCTATAAACATCTAAAAATTAGGTTCGCGTAATGTGACATGAAATTTAGCTTTTCTAGCAGAATTGACTGCTTTTGATATGTATATACATCTATAAATGCTCGAAAGTTTCGAGGAAAACGAATCAGTATAAGGAAATCTAACCGTTTGATCATCCGGGCTATTTGGACGCGACGACTGCGACATAATACCTCGAGAATTTGAGGGGTTTTCTTTATTTGTTTTTATTGTTTGGTAATTGGGAGAGTGAAAGTTTCGATCTTGAGAAACGAGTGAACTCTGAAAGTTCAACCGCGTTAAAGCCCTGTTTGGTTTGCAAGGATAATTCTGGTGAGGCGCGAGGTGATTATTTTTGGTTTTAAGTAATTTTTTTTAAAAATAATAATAAAATAGGTTAAATGCGTTAACGTACTCAAAATTCCGTAAGGGCGGTAAGGCTTTTCTTCCAATTTCCATTTTTTTTTTTGGGAATTTATAGGTACTTCACATCTCTTAACCAAGCTAAGATGATTAATAATCAAGCAAAAAAATGTTGATTAAAAAGATAAATTATTTATCAACCATGCTACATGTACAATGGTGGATGACAATGGAGGATGACCAACACTCACAATAGAGAGGCCAACTTTTTATTTTGAAATTTTTTAATCACGCTGGGTCCGCATACATATGAGAGGTTGTCAACTTCCATGGACATCCGTTGTTTGTACAAATAAAATTTTCCATTATTTTTTAAACCGTCAAATGACAACATGCCACGTGGTATATTGTCAAAATTATTGTACACCAAATATAGTTCAATTTTTCTAAGAATTAATCTATTTTCTTACAATGTTGTCAAAATTCGGACCATTAATTTTAAAAACATTGTTTGAAATAGATGAATGTGATTTTGACAAATATGATTGTCAACCAACATTGTAAGAAAATATTGTACACCTAACATGATTATTTTTCTAATATCTCAATTTTTTGACTTGGAGTAATAAATAATGCTATTTTAGTGATAAGTTGGCAAATAAAGGTTCCCATGCAACATTTAACTATTAATTTTTTAATAAGGCCCCGTTCGGGAGGGATTAAAAGCCAATTAAAATTGAAAATATGGCCGTTATTGGGTCCCACTCGTCTAATAAAAGTCAACAATAACGGCTATATTTTCAATTTTAATCCGATTTTAATCCCTCCCATACAAGGCCTTAATAACGTGGTGCAAGAGCATAATCTATGTAGGTGTTTGGTGTGAATTAAAATTAAATTTTGAGTAGATTGTAATAGAAATTTTTGAAATGTATAGTTGAAAAATTGTGAGACTTATAAAAAATGTAGTTAATATTGATTGTTTGACTCTGATTTAAATTAAAATCTAATTTTAATCAGAAATAAATCAGGCCTAAGCGTTTCGATTAAATAAATTATGTGATATTGTATTTAAGTAAACATTATATGTAGCTGCTTGGCACACGTGGCGCATTTAACAATGATTTTATAAGATCATGTTTGGCTAAGATAAAAATCGGATTAAAATTGAAAAATTAGTCGTTATTATTAACTTTTATTAGACGAGTGAGATCTAATAACGTCTATATTTTTAATTTTAATTGAATTTTAATTTTAGTCAAACATGTTCTAAATTCAAAGGCGTAGTTAACACTTTATCGGACGAAATCAAAGCACGCATCCCAATGAACAATTGCATCAGCAGCTCAGCGAGATCAAGAAACCCAACCCCACACCCCACCCACCGATTCCGTAGCATTCAATTCAACCGTCGACAGACCTCAAAGCTTCTTCCAAGAATCAAAACATGGGGAACACTTCCTCCATGCTCACTCAGTACGACATAGAAGAAGTCCAAGAACACTGCAATCACACCTGTCTGTAACTTACCCGTAAACTATTTTCATTTTATTTTTATTTGTTTATTTTCTATGAAAATCTTCAGGAATCTCTAATCTGTTTATAATTGCTTTTGATGTAATTTGATTATTAAATCCAATAGAAAAATGTATCACATGTTCACATTTCGGGCATTTACATTCCTAGAACATTGATTATAATGTTGAAGAATGAAGATTATATAATTGTCGAATTTTGTTATTTTATTTAAGTTTTCCTAATTCTTTTGTTTTTGGGGCGTGTAGTTTCGCAGCAGGAGATAGTGTCATTGTACCAGAGGTTCTGCCAGCTGGATCGGAATGGGTGTGGCTTCATCTCCGCCGATGAGTTCATGTCCGTACCCGAATTCGCCGTCAATCCTCTCTCCCAGGTTAGTTACATTTATGCAAACATGGAATCCCATGTCAATTCTCGATTTTAGGGTCATACAGTTAGAGAAATATATATCCATACTATGCCAGGAATGGTGTTAATGAATTCATGTCTATTTTATTGTATCTATGCTAAGGCCTAAAGAAATCAGCACCAAATTTTAGACCTTGTTTGTTTCTGATTAAAATCAGATTTTAATCTAAATCAAAGTCAAACAATCATTATTAATCACATCTTTCATGGTCCCATAGCTTTTCAACCGAACCGTACATTTCAAACACTTCTATCACAATTTACTAAAAATTCAATTTTAATTCCCACCAAACACCCACTTAATTAGGTATAAGCAAATTTCAATTGAATTAAGTATTATGATCTTATCCACCTACATACACTTATAAGGCGCATAAACACCAACACGTGCACTATGGCATTCAAGAATTATGGTGATGGCCCCAATTTTAGCGTTTAATGCATCTGGATGTTTGTGTTGGATTGCATGTATTAGTGACACACATTTTTAGACGAAAGGTTATTGTTCTTGTGGCATTGGGTGTCTGATGATGTTATAATGCTGATTAAAGACATGATGAATTGTTAATTAAACTAATTTTTAGACGCCACTAAATAAATATCGTGCAGTATAATGTGGGGTTTGGAAATTTATGGATGTGGGCTTCTAAGTAATATTCACACAGATCTAGATCTCCTAAGGATTGTCCATTTATAACCATATTGAGATCTCCTAAGGATTGTCCGTTTAAACAAGAGATTTTATTGGGAGCATTGTGTGAGATAATAAGTTTCATTGCCAAGGTGCATACTTGGATCTAGAACCTTAGCCTATAAAAAATGATTGCACAATTTACACAATCAAATCATTGAATTTGTAAACAATTTTTAATGTGTGTTCAATATTCAATCTCTCCAATCTATCTTACTTTTGAGTTTTCTCTAAGAATTGTGGAGCTTTTGAAAGAACATATGTGTGGACTCGTCTTGAAGTAGTGCTTTATATACAATACGATAGTTTCATGTGGGAGGATCAAGTTGACAACAAACAGAAGTTGGTTATAGTTACTTTGGTGTTAGGAGAAATGTCTTTAACTGGTTATTTCCTCCACGTCTTTTTCTTGGGTCACATGAGACTCAATGGCAAAGAAAGTCAAGAAAACTAATATTCTTCTCGTGCTGGAAAAGTGGCAAACCATTTTTATGTTGCAGCAAAATAACACAAGAGAAGTGGGGAAATAGAAAAATTTGGTACTATATTAAGAACTGAATATTTTAGATACAGATCATTTTGAGGGATTGTGACAGAAAAAGTAGCAACAGATTTCTTGCTGATGAAGCGGATGAAAGTTGGAAGGCCTTACACTGGCAGATATGATGCTCTTGAATACCCTGAAGAAATTTATAACAAGATATTTTAATGAGTACATTGGATTAAAGAGTAAATTTTTGGCCAGGGGCTCTGATGACCATTCTAGTAATCCTCGGACTCTGGTTCGAAACAACATTTTCTCCAAGTCTATCTCTAAAGAACAGAACGAATAGGTCTTTCGTTCTTACTCTTTCTCCACCCGAGGGTATCAATCTAAAGAGAGTTTAGTAAAAGCAGTCTGTTGTTCACTTGTTTGTGCATATGGGTCTATTTGAATGCTTCTGAGATCATATGACATGATATATCTTGTAACTGAGGATAACTCTTCAACAGAAGAAATTAAGTAAAATGAAACATCAATCATAGTTTGTTTGATCTGTTTGATATTGCTTTTTTATATGCACGAAGTCTCACACATTGATGAGTTCTGTTACTTTTATATCAGAGACTGTTGAGAATGCTGGATGGACTAAATTTCAAGGAGTTTGTGGCGTTCTTATCTGCTTTTAGCTCTCGGGCAAGCTTGCAGCAGAAAATGGAATGTAAGACTTACCACATACATAGGCTTGTACCTTCTTCTTTTTGTTCCATCTCGACAGTTGCAGTTTTCTCCATTAGTTGCAATTGCACATATATATCTTTTTCTCTCTTTTTTCCAGTCATTTTTACAGTCTATGACTCTGATGGTAATGGGAAGGTTACTTTCAACGAAATGCTGGACATTTTGCGCGACTTGACGGGTCAATTTATTTCTGAACAGCAAAGAGAGGTTAATTTTCACTCCTATTGTTATCTTTCTTTACGAAGTGTTTTTTTTTCCCCTTGGATTGCATGTGTTTTTGCCAGAAAAATTATGTTGGAAAAGTAAATTTGTGTCCTTAGTAATTGAACAATGCTATAGATTCACTATGTAAAAGAAAGAAGCTAAAGTTTTGAATAAAGGTTTTTGCTGATTTTCACCAACACACACATATATATAAAGAAGCATCATGTACATGTCGAATGCTAATAGGGTTCATGGAAAAAAGGAAACCCACTGTCTAAAAAGGTTTAATTGAGTAATGTGGTGTTTTATTTTTGTGAGGCAAGGCAGCGTAAGCTTCGAGGTTCTTTGAAAGGTAAGCCTCAATATAGAGCAATAAAAGAATTCATAATATAAAAATACACAAATATACTAATATATCATAAACCCTTTTTAGATGTCCATAATAAAACTAATTAACAAAATTAAAATTAAAAGTTTAAGTTGCCAACAGAAATAAAATGGATTAAGAAAATAAAAATAATAAATTCTCAAAGTAGTTATCATACAACAAAATTATAACCCGTACTATTATTAAAAGTAAAGAAAATTCAGAATTTGTTATATTATGATCTTTAAGGGAATCATTAATATCAACTTCTTCATCCTCATTATAAGTTTCTTTTCATTCTATGTTATCATCCTCCAATCGCAATGGTGTATTCTCCTTCCTATTTTCCTTCCATGTGGGTAAAAAGAAAAAAAATAAATAAAAGAACTGATAAAAAAATTTAAGTACAAGGAAATAACTCAAAAAAGCTAAGACCAATAATTAAATGTTTGAAAAATACATGGTAATCAGTTAAATATTTGAAAATTGCTGGGCAAATGGGCGGACAACTTATTTGGCTTGAGGTTCACACTAACTAAGACTAGCCATAAGCCTTAGTAAATTGAGGTGTAAGCCTCACAAATGGCACTTTAGGTGCTAATTTTGATGCATTTTATGATAGCCTAACATGAGGCGGTTATTTGAGGCATAAGACTTAAATATTTCTTTTTAAACCATGATGAAACCTAAATTTGTTGCAAATCTTTTACATGAGATCTCGTTACTGTACAAATTCTTAGATTCTTCTATATCTTCAAATTTTCGTACTTAATTCTCTGCTAATATGGAACATACTTTGTGTTGCTCTTGTTAGATATTATAGTAATTTAGCCATATTTATTAAGGGCATTCTTATTAATTAGGCTTATGTTCTAGGATATTACAGTTTATAAATAGTTTCTTTGTAATATGTTTCGTATATGGAATGAAGTTTCTATTTTGTATAACAGCTCCAACTTTCTCAAAAAAATAGTGGAGAAACTATACTTGAATTTAATGGTATATTTTGCAATGTTTTAAAAACCGACCCGGCCATCGACCCGGAAAAGCTAAAGGGTCAAGGCTTGAAAATGGGAGAGGGGGAAGCTACTAAAACTGAAAATGTTAGGCAGGATAAAAAAATCAACTAAAGGAAAAAATTAGTTGGGTATTATTGTGGATATATTGAATTAATCGAATATGAAAGTCGTCAATATGTGGTAAATAACTTCATAATCTATTCTTTCTTTTCTTTTAATATAGTTTAAAAACTGTTAAATAGAATTCAAATATTATGCCCCTATAAATTTGGAATTTCATAGGATACTTTTCTCATATCCCCATAAATTGCATGGAACTATTGAGTTTCTGAAATGTTGTGCTCTTCTTGGTTTGTTGCAATAATAGCATGGGTCATATGACATTGTAAATTGTCATGTGATTGCACTACTGTTTGCTCTTCGTTTCTTTTTAGTTTATTAAATTGATTTTCAATGGTTATGTGGTGCTCATTCATTTGTTGGTGCCTTCATTTTTAATTCTGAAAACAGAAAGTTCTTACCCAAGTTCTAGAGGAAGCAGGCTATGCAAAGGATTCTTTGTTAGTTCAAGCTGACTTCATCAAGGTAATACCATTTTTAGTGTTTAAACTATGAGTAAATTACATGAGTCCCAAGATTTTCGTTTTGCAGCAATTTTGTTCCTATTCAATTTTCATCTTGCTTGTCCCCAATCTCAAACTGTCTTTTTATCTCTATTTCCTTTATTTATTTTTATTACTTTTAAAAAAATATGCATGTGCTATTGATAAAATTACCCTTTAGAAAATAGTCAATTTGTAAGAATTAATGAAAGTTTGGGCATGCTAGGCAGGATAAAAATTAAATCGGGACGAAATTGTCAGAAAATGGAAAGGTTGGGGAAACATAATAGAATTTACCCTTTAAAATATTGAGTGAAACTTTAGCATTTGGTGTTTAGACTGTTTAAATTATTTGTCTAGACTTTAAATTAGGAACATTTTCAAATTCTCTTGTAATAGCTATATCTTAGTATTAAAATTAAGAGACAACGTACAAGTCTTATATTAATACTGTCCGAGTACAACTTTTTCTCACTCAAATCGTCACTTGTCTCTCGCACAAATTTAGTGTCACTTGGTAGTTCATTACAAATGAGGCTCTCCTTAGTCTTTTATAGTTCCAACTCTTAAGAATGGACACTGGTATCCTTTCCTATTTCACCGTGGAGATCTCGACTCTAGACTTATCTGCAAGATATTTACTAAAGAACATTCTAGAAAGGTTATGTCTACAACCTTATACAAGCTTACTACTTCGAAATGGTCAAGAATGCATGAACTTTTTCCCATTCTGAAATTTTCTATAGAGTTCCTACAAGATTCTTCCATGGAATGGAACCCCTTGGAAGATCCACCCAATGTGAAAGTCACCAACCAGCCTACACTACCCACCAGCATTTGCTTTCAGCTACTTCCACATCCCCAGCAGGTTTTCGTGCTGCATGCCCAACTCCTATCCTGAATCTTTGGTCCCTTGCCTCTGGCAGCCCATTGTTAGTCATTCACCTTTGTCCATACCTATGCCCCCACGCTTGTGGTATTGGTCCCCTTGCACACTCCTTGCCCGTCCTCGAGAGTTGTCTGGGATGTTGCATCTTCGATGCACATGTTGCCTGCCAAATGTGTCACAGCCTGAGTGTGTCACGCTTTGACTTTTCCCTTAAAGATTTAATGTATGATCAGCTAGTCTGCATTAAAAACCTATCTCGCCCTTTGTCCATCATTAATAGCGTCATCATAAATTTAGTAGTCGGTATACCCTTTGTGCCTTGCTCGAAACTTTATTCCTGCACGTTCACTTATGTTTGCTGAAAATGGTACGGTACATCTTTATAGACCTCATTAGATGTGGGAATACGGGTATCCATAAATTGCAGAAGACAGCGGAAAGATATATGGTCAATTGACTGCAAATTATTGTTTGGCAACTTCTTTTTTATTTTCCTTTTGTCGGTCATAAATTTTAATGTGTTTATATTATTACAAAGTTGCTTACGAACTTTTCCTGTCTCACATGTAAATATGTGGTATAATTTTAGCCCCTGTTTGACACCTCCCTTTTTTTTTTTACATATTCATTTTTAATCACATATTTACACAATAAAATATTTTTACACGTAAACTCAAAAATTTTCCCTACTTTCTAACCACACATTCTCCAAAACATCACTATTCAAAACTTTATTCTCTCTTTAAAATGGCTGTCAAACAAGGGTAATTGGCAAGAGCTGACATATGTGTTCAGTGTTCTTTATGCATTACAGTTGTAACGAAATTTGTCATATTACTCGCAGATTCTTGGCAACTCTGGCTTGAAGATGGAAGTCGAGGTTCCAGTAGATTAGAGAACTAAATGACTTGTTTCTGTGGAGAAAATCTCTAGTAGTCTACTTCTCCGAATTATGGATCCCTTAATTCTAAGGTTAAGATTTCTCGTTTCAACGTTTTTAATGATATCTGGCTTTTCCTGATGAAAAAAACATAGGAAGTGTGAATCATCAGTCATGAAAATGTCTGATTATTTATGGTTAACTGAGATTTTTAATTAGGCAAATAACTGCATTACACAGTTCTTGATCACTGGAAAATCCTTTGAAAGCTTAATTCATGGTCACAGAAAGTCTGCAAGCGACATATAACTGAACATGTTCTATTTTTAGTAATATTGATGATTATTTCTATGAATATAAACAAATAAACAACTTGGTTGATGTTATTTATAATTTTATTTTATAAGTATTCTTTAACACTAGCTATCGCATTCAAGTTATGTTTCCTTTTTTCATTATTTGCGTACTGAAATTTCACGGATTCTGTTCGTCATTGGTTCTAACTCTGGATAGAGTGGTTTTGTTAGGCCGTAAACCTTTACTTCAATCTTACCGACGGTTTTTTTTTTATTTTTTCTTATGTTGAATGAACTTCAAACATTTATACTTTGTTTGATCCACATTCTTTCAAAATTCATTTTCAACCACACATTTTTCAATAAAATAATATTTTCCATCACATCCAAAATTTCTTATTTTTTAATCACATATTTTACATCACACCACCATTTAAAATACATTTTTTCATCGATAATGTGCATCAAACATACCCTTAATCATTGGAATTTGAAGGTGATAAGAGCGATGCTATATGTACAAGCTTCACAGATTTTTACAGATTTCACTTGGCCATTTTTCATTGGTCCTTGCCAAAAAAATACAAAACATGGCATTATACAAGTGTTGCCAGCACAGCACCTTTGTACGATAAACTATACTTCCATGATTGTTTCAAAATTGAATTAAGGGGGAAAAATGGTCTAAGCATGTGAAGATTAATGTAAGAAATAAAATGTTAGAAACATTAAAACAGGACTATTTTCACGCTTTTATAAGTAAAAAAAAGGTGAATAATACTTTTGGAAAGGGAAGTTTCCGTTTGATTCAAATAAAAGTTTATATACTTAAACTACTAACACCACCTTGATATTTGGTATTTCAAAAGTGGACTTCAAATTCGTAACGTTTTAAAACTTTCCGTAAAACTTTTTTTCATCTAAGTCAGTCCCATTTTTACCAATTTCTAGGTTTTCTAGCTAGATTAAAATGAAGCTCCATTTGCCTTTTACAGCTTCAACTTAGAATAGACAAAACGAAAATCTATCATATTCTACCTTAAAGATTTAGTATTCACTCCTTTACAAAATATGTACCTTATGTACAAATCTTAAAAAAATATTTGGAACCATCCATAATGCATGATTTTTTCCGTTCTTTTTCATGCAGGATATTGCTATCATTTTGTCTAATAGTTATAATTCATGATGCTAATGCAATTTGTTAGAATTAGGGTGTGATCCAAATTTTATGTGAAAGACTATTTGAAAATTCTAGTTAGAATTCAATTTGGGAGTTATGTTAGGAGTTTGGAATTTGAAGAAGATATGAAGGAAGTTGCAATAGGAGAAGAAGAAGCCGTGCAAGGAAAAGTGAACAACGAATGGGTGCTCGCTATGCGTTCACCTAACGCTCGAGTGCCCATAACAGGAGCATTGACACTCACTTTCAGCAAGGCTGCCGACCATCGCAGATAGCTACGAGACTATCACTTGAGCGATGGTCTTATCTCGATTTTAAATAGTTCTCATTTTTTGCAGATTTTTGAATAATATTTTATCGCAAATACTCCATTATTGTATAAACTTGTTGCAGTTGAACTGCACCACATTTTAAACCCTTCTTTGTATTATATGTATACAATGAGTAAATTTATGGAAAAATCAATTCTTACATTCTATACAATAATTTGTATAAATTCTACTCTTCTGCTCGTAGTGTAATTTTTTCACATAAATCTTGTATTCTTATTTGATTTTTATATTGTCATACTATTCTCTTTCGTTTATTCAATAATCAAGTGGTATCTGTTCGATACAGAATTTTTAAAACAATTCACCATATATGATCCAGAATCAAAGTCCAAGAATCCACGACAAGTCAAGCCCGCTAGATCCATCACTGTTCACCCCAAGCCCAAGCCCAAGCCCAAGCCCAAGCCCAATCCCGTCAAGTCTATCTTCAATTCAAATATGCTTCTGCATTATAATTCTCAAAGTTCTCGACCATTCTACTAGGAAGACCTATTCCATTGCTGCTCTAAATTTTTTTTTTTTTTGGTCACGAGGAAATACGCCTATTTCTCTGCACAATACTTAATTTAAATATTTACTATTCATTTTCCTAAAATTTTGTAGCCAATATGTCCAAAGAACCATACTCCCTAGTTTATTTTGAATCATTTATATAATTATTTCTATTGACCTAGAAAACTTGCACAAAGCACACCTTGAAAGTAGGACTGTAAATGGATCGAATATAAATCAAATTTGTCTATATCCGATCAGATCGGATCGGATAATCCAACGGAAATTTGATTGTTAAATTCATATCTATTTTGCTATGTTATTGGATATCCAATCCAATAATTCGATTCGAAATTAAAGAAATTAGGAAAAAAGATAATGTTGGAATCAACTTTTTTTTTTTCTAATTTTTCAAATTCTCAAATGGGTTTAATAATTATTAATTTTTCAACTTTTTATATTTTGAATTTGATAACTTTTTTATTCTAATTTATTTATTTTAGTAACAAATAACATGTTATAAAAATATTTTTTCTACTCATTATTTATAACAAATCGAATTTGATTAACCTATATTCATATTTGATTCATTTAGTTTACGGATTATCAGATTCGAATCTTGATCGGATTATCGGACTAAGATCCTGAATTTATCTCCCATTAATTTTATAGAATTCAAATTGAATTCGAATCAAAATCCAATTCATTGAGCGCCCTACTGGGAAGTTCTTTTCTCTTTAACCTTAATCCTTAAGCCTCATGTCTATTCAACTCATCCATGGTCGGCCAAATAGTGGACCCCAATATCGGTTCACACCTTATTTTAACCGTTAGAAAGTCGGTCCATAACGATTTTTTATTTTAAACAAAAGCCTTGTGGGACCCAGAAAAGACCTTTTTTTTAAAAAAAATAATATTTTATTGTTAATCAGAGCCATGTGTAATGATGATTAATTGAAAATAATGATCTACAAATGAATGATTAATCTCCGTAGATCCCGATCACGATGAATAATCACAATCATAATGTCCAAAGGTCAAGCCATTACGATTTACACACTTGGCTGGTATTTCTTTTATCCTTCACAATTGAAAAAACTTTCTAGTGATTAAATTTTATTTTTATTTTTATTTTTTTAAAAAAACTTCTATTTGATCATATCAATAAATAGAGCTCTCTAATTGTTCAAAAGAGATCACTCATCCACAATGAATTATCAACATTGAAATGATTTTAATGTGATAAGAGTGCTAAATAGAAGAAATACATAAGAGACCATGTCGTAAAAAAATACGAAAATTTTTAAGGGATAAAATTTCATATCGAATAAAAATGAAAATATAGACCAATTTATAAGGGATTGTGCTGCTTTTTTTTTTTTTTTTTTAAACAATGTGGACATTTTAAAATGAAACTCCACGTCTTAACATAGTATCAGAGTCCATTAATCTCAAATAAGCAATTCGATCCGATTAAGACTAAAAAATAATAAATATGCGGATTTCAAATAAGTTCAAACGAGCAACTATCTTGCGGGGGTATGTTAATGGATAAAATCCTAAATTGAATAAAGATAATAATGTAGATCAATTTATAAGAATTTAGACTACTCTTTTTAACAAGATTGACATTTTAAAATGAAACTCTATGTTTTAACAAAAACACATAGTTGCAACATCCTTTAAAATGTAGCTGATCGAACTAAGTTAATGGTTGAGTTGGTAAAGTACTTAGCTCGATTGAACAAGTTGATTGAAATTGCACCGGAGAAAATGGTAAGAGTGTCTTCCCTACACTATATAGATTGTAACATAGTTGACATGCCAGATAAAAGTCTTTCGATCTGCGTGATATTAATATCAATGGTTAGTATTGAACATCAAAAATGATCTCCGACGATTTTAATTCACGATCCAATTATGGTGTTTGGAAAAGTTTTTTTTTTTTAAATAAAAATAAAATTTAGATATGAATAGAAAATATAAATTTTGATTAATCAAACAGTCTAATCGAGCCTCTGAATTTAGATGGAGCTCTAAACAATGTTCCTTCAAATTATACCGAAGAGGAATTTTGTTGAATATCATCTATTTTTGTTTACTTGACAAATTTTATTATTATTTTTTTTTTCCATTCATGGGAGCGCAATGCTCTAATAAAATATTAACTTGCATAATAAAGAGATTATAATTAATTTATTATAGATAAATTCTGCCTTTGTTAGTGACTAATTTTTTTATTTTTATTTTGATGAAGTGACGTTTCTTTAAGTTTCAAGTCACTGGCCGACAGCGCATAAATCTCATAGTCAATGGCTTCAAGTCTTCAATCTTGTGGCAAAATTCTCTGTGGGAAATTATCTAAATTGCTGGGATAGTGAACGTAACTTTCTTTTGAAAATTTGGCCCCTTCTATAAAGATTAAAAAAAAAAATCAAATCAAGCGCCCGTTTGATCCTCATTATTCCAAATTATAATAAGAGATAATAATTTTTTAATAAATGTGTAGTTAAAAAAGAAGAAAATAATTTTAGATTTACGTTTAATATTATTTTATTGAAAATTGTGCAGTTGATTTAATGAGTGCCAAACTATGCCAAATCTATAATTTTGTCTCTTACTTTTTGTAAAAGACAGACCAAGAAACAGTTGAAAAGATATACAGTATATCTAATTAAAACGTTAAGCTCAAGAAACCCATGTTATGATCTTATTTTCTCTTCGTATTTCAAGTTTTCTGTAGCGGAGGTTGCTTTTACACCTTATCCTCTATCCACTATCCTGGAATAAGAACAGGGTTCATTTTGCTTTTTTGTCGATTCACGTGTTTTCTTCTCCCATTTGGTTTATTCTTCCATTTCTGTGTTTGTGTTGTATGTTGGGTTTTTAGAGCCAAATTATCGGCCATTTCATTGGATTTTTGGATTGGAAAAATTGTGTTTGTGAATAAAGAAGAAGAAGGTGGTTGGTGCTTCTTGTAATTTCCAGAGGAAGAGATCTTTTCTGCAGAGAATCAGGTGATAAAATTTTGTCATTTTACAAATATTTTTATTTTCTGTAGTATAGTGTTTCTTGAATGACCTTTAGAACTCAACTTATCGCCCTTTATTGAGAATTTCTTTATGAATTTGATCAGTGAATAATAGAACTAGAGTTGGTTGGATTACCTACTGAACATATCAGTATGATCACAGCGCATATGGTTTCTGGACCATTGAATTAGGTAACAGTTATTGATTGAAAGAGAAAATTATCAAATGAAATCCCAGAATCTTTTGACAATTGTCACAATTCAAGAAGATTATTTTTATTATATATTTTCGTTGCATCGAAAACTGTTGTTCATGAATCAAATTAAACTGGTTGATACGATTTTAATGTTTTTGTTATTTCCTCCTTTTCGATCCTCAGACATAAATCTAGCTGTTCATGTTTCAAATTTGAACGCATGATGGCTGAGGTTGACATTTCTGCTCTAAAAGACATGCTTTGTGCTCAACAACAGCTTCTTCGGAAGCTTTACAACGAGTTGGATGCAGAAAGAGAAGCCTCTTCAACTGCAGCCAATGAAGCTTTATATGTGATATTGCGTTTGCAAGGAGAAAAGGCTGCAGTAAAAATGGAAGCTGAGCAATATAAAAGATTGGCGGAGGAGAAAATGAGTCATGCGGAAGAATCTCTAGCAATATTTGAAGATGTTATATACCAGAAAGAAATGGAGGTGGCTGATTTAGATTATCAACTTCGCGCCTGTAGATACAAATTATTAAGCACAGGTTGTATTGATCCAGGTGTTGGTGAGATAAAGTTTCCCGAAAATCTTTTGCAGAGAAATGATACTCTGATGGGGAGCACAAGTCTTCAATGCACTGGAAGGAGAAACTCCATGCCTCTCTCTCTCAAATACTCATACCCAAAGAAGGGTACTATTGATAGAGAGGATCCTACAGATTCAATTTCTAAGATTGATGACGAAAATGCTGGGAAGGAATTGAATGACAAGTCCTCTAATAACGAAAAGAAGACTGATAATTCCACGACCGGAGATATTAATTCTTACTGGGAACAGATCAGAAAATTAGACGAGCTAGTGAAAGAAATTGCAGGAGCTAACTATGGAAACTTCAGAAATGAGACACGCTCTCCTTCGCCACTTTCTTCACAGTTAAGCTCTGGCAGTCCCTATGATCCCACTAACTTAGGGAGCAAGACACGGTCTCCTTCACCACAGCTAAGCACTAGCAATCCATTGAACCTGAAAAGAGTAGCCATTGTCAACGAAACTGGTCTAACTAAATCTCCTGGGAATTCATCAGAAAATGGTTCAACTGTGGGATCTCCTTGTTCTTTGAACGTTCATGATGTTTATGAAGTCCCCCGAGTTGACCAGAATCATAAAACTTGTGAATTGCAGACTAAAGATGAAATAAAGATAGCTTGTCAAGGAAACAAGAGTCTTGCAAAAGCAGATTCTTTTCACCCAAAAGCTGCTAAATTGTGTGATAAAGATGAACCTGACTGGCTGAAGAAACTTTTACAATCCATTCACCTCGAGAATAATCTTTCTACTATTGACTGCCGTTTGGCTGTTGATCGGGGCACAACTAGCCTTTCTAAATTGAATCAACAGAACGGTGCATCAGAGATTCATGATGCTGAGAGACCAGCTGTAGGACAAGTATCAACAAGTAGAATGGAAGAATTGAAATTGTTGAATGAGATCAAAGAGCAAATAAATTCATTACATCATGAGATTAGGAATTGGAAAATGAAGAAGTCCTCTCAGAAAGAGGAGCTTTCCTTAGTTCCGCTCATGGAGGTACTCACTCTTAATTACCATTTTTAATCTCCAATTTCCAGGCAGTTGATGTTATGGTATATGGTTTGTTTTATTTCTGAGAAGTGTTGCACAATTCCTTTTTATTATTTTACTTTTACTTGTCTTACTTATTTGGTAAATGCATTGGTACTGAATACAGGACATGCTTTACTTTTGGCTCTGATCCAGCCGTTCAAATTTTGACAACCACTCCTTACAACCGGAAGTGTCCTACATGTAATGCAATTGATGCTGCTTGCTGTATATACAGTAGATAATTACCTTACCAACACCTGATTTTTGTAAGAAAATGTTTTCTCATTTACAACGACTGTCATGTAGTTGATTACAACTTGATTTTTGTCTATAACGAAATGTGTGATTATATGTATAGCTTTCTATTTTTTAATGCCGTCAAAATCTGGAGAGAAGTGTATTATTATCCAGTCGTATGTGTCAACTTTGTTCACAAAAATGAAAAGGAAAGTGAAATAAGCTGTAACTCTGTGCATAATCCAAACTAATATTCATCATAAAGAATCATTAATCTTATTGTGTACATTGTTCAGTTATCACGTGCCTACTTTCTTTTTCTTTTTGTGGGTATTTGAAGTATCAATGTCGCTTGGTTCTCTCCTTCTGTATTTGTATGTTAGGTGTTTCAGCTTATATGGTTATCAACTATCATGTTTCATTGGATTGAGCCTACCCCAACCCTTGTTTCTTATTGTCTATTTTGAGAAGCTTACGAGATCAACATGACAAGTTACACATAATAAATAATTTTGTGTAAACCTTGTCAAAGGCTAAGTTTGGTTTTCCTTTCCAAGGATTTCGACCACATAAGCTGTCTGTCTTGATCAAGGTACGAGTAATTGGGATAGCCAATTACAAACGCTAAAAGAATTAGGTAGATGTTATATTCTAATCCCTGAAGTCTGTTGGAAGGCAATTATGTATATTTTTTGCATATCCACTTCTGAAAGACACAGAAGAATTTAAGCAACAATTAAAAGCACATTCTTATCTGAGTCCCTATGGCAAAGAACTTCAGAGGATATATTGGAAAAGTCTGCATATGACAAACTTAGAGAAGGTTTGGCTTAGCCCAAAAATAGTGAGAGTACTTTTCTAAAAAATAAGTATAGACTTACCTTTTATGTAACTTTAATTAGAAGTGGATGGACATTCTTTAATACTTGCTTAAGGATTTAGGTGAAGGTATTCACTGGGGAGAGAACATAAAGACGAGAAATAAAGGCAATGCACAAGTTGTCATTGCCATCTTGACACTAACAGCAAAACTAACTCTATGCGACATGTCACCTTCATATTTATAATAACTACACTTTAAGGCTAAGCTAATTTTGAGTTAGCTAATTGTCTGTTTTCCCTTGGTTCATTTAATCATGAATTGAAATGTCAGATGTGGTTACTCTTCATTGGCACTATGGATTCAAATTGTTCCAAAGTCAGGACACAAGAAGACTTTAGATTTCTCCGTGAGCTTCTCGGATCTTACTGGACAAAAAGTTTCCATTTTGTTGAGACAATAATAGTATGGAATGCTCTCTAGCTACAACTGTCTCCTGGAAGAAGGAAAATCCATTATCTGACCCCATCATTTCCACCCTCCCAGGGATTGCGAAATCACTCCAAAGGCGCCTTTTGTATCCAATGGTCAATTTATGCTTCTTCAGTAAAACATACAATATCTTGATCGTCGAAGAAGATGGGAAATCATGGGAATTTTGTTTGCAAGCATCTCATTCGCATAGACTACTATCATATATACTAACAATCTCTCTTGCAAATATGTCAAAGAGCCAATTCACTTTTACATTAATCAATTGAAAATGTGAATCTGGAGAGTAGAACCATAGTTATAAAACCGGCCCGGTCCGGCCCGTCTTACAGGAAAACTGGCGGCCCGGATCCTTGACCGAGCCGGACAGATTAATTTAATAAAAATACACTTGACTCGGTCAAAATTGGACTTTGACCGAGTTAACTGGCGATTTACTCTGCCCGATCGATATGGTCATTCAGAGGAGGATCAGCGTCACTTGATCTCTCTTTGCTAATGTTGTTCATTTGCTTGTATTGTAATTGAAGAAGTACTTTCCCTCTTATTCCATCTCTTCATATTTTGCACCCTTTTGCTATTGGAATGTCAGGTTTATGCCCCTCATTCTTTACATTCTCGAGGTATTTGTTTTAATATACAAGGTCCGAAAATGTTCTCCTGCCCGCGGCGGGCAGGCTTATCCTGCCCACCTGCTGATGTGGCAGGAGAACCCTACGTGGGGTTCTCTCCAAATGTGAGAACCCCACGTTGGGTTCTCTCCGAGTGGGCATTATAAGCTTGCCCGCTGCGGGCAGGAGAACGGAACTGATACAAGGTCTGAGGTATCAAAACCCCAATCAGCATTCCCTGATGGTGTTTGAAAACCTATTAAGATTGTGTTAATTGAAAGTTTTAAATTATCGAATATTTAGACCAAACTTGCGGAATTATACAATTAAAAGTAACAAATCACTTTTTAGTTGTTTAAAGATGGTTAGATTAAACAAGTCAATTTATCATAAGTTTGAATACCCCAATTAATAATTAAAGTAGTAAAGAACTCCTAAAATGATTACAGAGAAAACCCAACTGGATAAAAACTCCGGGAACTTTATCAGTCAATAATTCATTATAAATCGAAGCGAACTTACAGTACGGTCCAGACCCATTTACCCCGTAGAACTTCTGATTTGAAATTCTGTAGTCTCCATTGATCCTACTCGAGGTGTACTCCTTCAAAACAAATTTTGATTCTTGATTTATAATTTATACCTACTAGACCGCGTGATCCGACGCCAGATCCTTACTCCAGTACCTCACCTTCGTCTTCTCGAATTTTTGCTTCTACAATAGCTCCCGATCCCTGGTATCAATTTATCTCCGGTAGAATAGGTGGTTTGGTATTTGATGAAAAGATTTTGTTTGTTTGATATGTGGTTTAATATGAAACAGCATGGCTAAATTAACAAATCAAAGTTTGGATGAAATTATGGTTCAAATAAGATGGTGGTTGAATTTTTGAATCATTGAATGTATTTTAGATATTCAAAGAATTGATCTCTGTGTAATAAATTTGATTCAACACACTTTTGGACGTTCGTAGGGTATGATATATATAGGAAAAAATGTTGAGATGAAAATAGATTGAAAAACCCAGTGTTTGAAGCAAAATAGATTTATGAACGTCGATCCGTCGCTCGAACGCCAATCGACATGCTAGCAGCAACTAAGGAGTCATCAGTATTTTTAACATAAATTTCTCTTCGAATATCTGATTGAGCTTATTCAAAAGGCATTGGAAAGCTAATTCAAAGTGTTACAATTCTTCTAGAATTAGCTTTGTCCAAATTTCAATGTTTTATATATGAAAAATGCATTGTAAATTGCGACTAAGAATTTGGAACATAACTTGTACGACTCTTAGACACTCTTTAAATTTCTAATTACATTTACTTGATCATATGTGATTTTCTTGGACATCTTGAACTCCTTCAAGGACTATACTATCAATTCCAACTCTTTTGATTTTAATTAGGATTCAATAACTCATATTTTGACTTTGATTACAGCTCAATGAACTCCTAATACAATTCATTTATGAAATTGTCAATTACAAAGTTAGAAATTGCCAATAATTTGGACTTAACATTGATGTTTCCTTTAAAAAAAGGAAAAAAAAATCTATATACCTAAAATATTAGCCATGATCTGGGTTTCTCAATCATGAAAGTTTTTAAGTGCATTAAATAACTTCTTTCGGGAGATAGAGAGTTGGGTAATTCCACTAGCATTCGGAGACATAATTAAGTAGTATTCGTGATGGTAGGCTGAAAGTAGGCTTTTAAGAGCTATTCGACTGCGCAATGATGATTAATTTGCTGCCCATCACTGATGCATTAAGTTGGTAATATGCTTTTTAAAATGAGTAACGCTATTCATCTCTACTGGATATGAAAATACAGTCTATGTGGCGTTAATGTAGCATTAAATAATAGGTGAGTTATTTAATTTCACATTTAATTTAAATCTATCATTTACAGTCACCTAAACTATATTTTTATCCCCACTGAGGATGGATAACATTACTCTTTTAAAATAAAACACAAAGTTATTGCCCATTTATGTGCATGACACCGATTAGGTGGCACTGACAGTGTTTATCGTTTTTGACCAACCAAAAGGCTGCATTTCGTTAGTTGCATTACCAGTTAGAGGCGTAAAGCAGGCTAGTTGGATCGCCCAAGCCAGCTCGCCTTTACGGTGGCATGGCACGACCCACGCTTTCTTGCTACCAGACCAGGTCAGCCTTGCAATAAAGTGCGAGGTCTAGCACAAAAACCTCGGCAAGTCACCGGGCTCAAACCTTTTTAAACCGTTTTCGCTTTTCTTTTTATAGCACACGTGGGCCTACCTACCCATGCTAGGCACCAACTGCGCTGAGCCATCCTGGAACCAGGCAGCCGGGCATAGGTTGACATCTCTTCTAAAAGTAACCATAGGGCCAACAATTTAGTGCAATTAGCAAATATTATATGAAACATTATTCTTTGATCTTCTAAATTACCAAGAAAAAATCTTATGCAAAAAACTGGAAGTGACTGCTTGTCAAGTTTAAAGATAAAAATTTGAGTCTACCTGAAATACTTTAATCCTGGCTATACTAAAGCTTACATAACAGAAAAATTAGTGCCCATCAATTATCTGCAGAATTTTTTTTGTTGCCATTCTTGATGCAAAAATTTTATTTTGGTTTCTTGATGCTGAATCAATGAGCAGGTTTGAAGGACTATAAAGATACTGCTTCAGACGACTGATTTCATAAGCTACGTCTATCATGGTTGGTCTAGTGGCGGGATTGTACTGTGTGCAGATTAGCCCGAGTTCGATAAATTCCAAGATCACGTCACGCCATATCCTGCTGCTGTCATGTTGAATGGTGGCGCATGGTGCACACCTTTCTATTGCTTCTTCAACAATTGGCTCGAGTCTGTTTGGGTATTGCCTTTTAACCCATTCGTGAAGACTAGGACCTTCTTTATAAAGGATATCCGTTGGGCGTCTCCCTGCCACAATCTCTAACAGAAGTACCCCAAGGCTATAAACATCTCCTTGAGGTGATGCCTGCTTTCCCATTCCATATTCTGCCATTGGAAAGGCAAATGAGATTGGTCAGCATGGGCTATTATGATATAATTACGCAAATAAAAAATGATTTAGACTTTAAACCGTGACATGTACTATGTAGTACTGTGCAGAATTTTGTGTTCTGATGTCAAATAGTTCACATATTTTTTGAATTCAGATTTTCATGAATAGAATATTATGAAGATCACTTACCGGGAGCAATATAACCAACTGAACCACAAACCAAACCATCCGTAGAGCCTAAGGAATAAGCTGCAGAATCATTGGCTGAAACAATCTTATCAGCAACTTTTACCAATCTTGAGATGCCAAAATCAGCGACCAAAGCTGTCATATCGTCATCGAGGAGAATATTGCTCGGCTTAAGATCACAATGCACAACTCTTATTGGTGAATAGTGATGCAGATAGGCCATCCCTTCAGCAACATCACTGCAAATGCTCACAAGCTGAACCAAATCCAATTCACACTTTTGTCCATGGCTCGGATACAGGAGATTTTCAAGGCTTCCATTTGGCATCAGGGGAAGGACGATGGCCTTAAAATCTGGCCTGCTGCATATTGTTATGATCCTGATCAAATTTCTGTGCCTGGTTCTTTTCAAAATTTGGCATTCCCTTTTAAAGCTCCCGGAAATTTCTCCATCCGCTTGAGAGTGCAGAACTTTCACAGCTATTCTGGTGTTATCTTGAAGAACTCCTTTATAAACATGACCAAATCTGCCTGATCCGATTAGGGTTGAGGGACTAAATCCTCCTGTGGCTTCAATGAGTTGTCGATGAGAAATTCTTGGGTATTTGATCTCTTTTCTCATTGCTTCTTCTTCTTCTTCTTCTTCAATGCCCTTCAGATTAAAAACAGTGGATTTCCTCCTCAATTTTGATCCGAGTAGTAGAGGATATCCAGCTATGCAGAATATAGGAGTGATGAGTAATGAAAGGAGAATTGCAACTAATAAATTGTGAGTTCGTTTTCTGTGACATTTTCGCATGCCTTCTATGGAACCACAAAGCCTGTTATTCCCGAGGAAAGATTTGACGGTTAGTGAAGAAAATGAACCATTGTTTGTTATGTTTCCAGAGAAGCTATTGTAAGAAAAATTTAGTTGCTTCAAAGTAGACGAAGCCTGCATAGAATATGGTATCTCTCCTGTTAATTCATTGAAGGACACATCAAATTCTTTGAGATACCGCAAGTTTCCTATAGACTCAGGAAGTGGCCCTTCAAAAATATTTCTCGAAAGGTTGAGGTTCTCAAGAGCAATACAGCTTCCAAGTTGGGATGGGATCGTGCTCGAGAGGTTGTTTGATGATAGGTCAATGGCTAGAACCATGTCCATTTTTTTCAGCTCTAGTGGAATTTGCCCTTGCAGGTGATTGCTTGATAAGTTCAAGTATAGTTTCAAACTACTCAAACCGGCAACTTCACTTGGAATTGTCCCTGAAATCCTATTGTAAGAAAGGTCAAGAATTTCCAAGTTAATGCATTGTCCTAGGCTTGGTGGGATTGTACCTGAGAGCTGATTGTCATAAAGCAAGAGTCCTCGTAGCTGAGAAAGGTTAGCAAAGCTATCAGGGATTGTACCGCAGAGTTTGTTTTTTGACACATCGAGGAAGCCTAAATGGGGAACATTGCCAAAAGCCGAGGGAATATGTCCAGAGAGTGAATTATTCGATAGATGGAGTCTCTCCAGTGTCCCCAGTTGAAAAAGTTCAGGGGGGATTGAACCATTGAGGAGATTATTAGACAATATCAATAGATTGATATTGACAAGATTTGAAATTGGTGGAGGAATTGGACCATGAATATGATTATCATCAAGATTTATCTTTGCAAGTTTAGTAGAGAGAGTACCGATAATAGAAGGCAACTCTCCCCCAAGATGATTTCCTGCCAAATTGAGTTCTGTCAAGTTAGAGCAATTGGCCAAAGAAGCAAAAAATGGTTTGAGGTCAGTGTTACCATTATGACTCGAGAACCGGTTGTAGGACAACTGCAGAATTTTCAAGTGTACCATTTTACCCACAAGCTTAGATGGTAACTCTCCGGTCAGTGAGTTCGACCCCATGTCGAGACATTCTAGTTTAGAAGAGTTTGAAAGGGCTTGAGGAAAATCGCCCTCAAGATGGTTTGACCAAAGAAGGAGACATTTCAACTCTTTAAGCTCACATTGATTGTTCAACTGGATTTCCCCAGTGAATGAATTGTTGGAGAGGTCTAAATACATAACAGAAGAAGTGCCATTACAAAAAAGTGACATTGGTAGGTCACCTGTTAGCTTGTTACTTCCCAAATTAAGATACACTAATTGATGAAGAAATCTCAACTCATTTGGGATGTATCCTTCAAGACGATTGGATGATAAGCTGATCACTTCAAGTTGGGAAAGAAAACCAAGTTCAGCAGGAATGTGACCTTCAAAGAAATTCCCGGACAGATCAAGAATCACCAATTGATGAAGAAATCTCAACTCATTTGGGATGTATCCTTCAAGACGATTGGATGATAAGCTGATCACTTCAAGTTGGGAAAGAAAACCAAGTTCAGCAGGAATGTGACCTTCAAAGAAATTCCCGGACAGATCAAGAATCACCAAGTGAGAAAGCTTGGAAAGAGATGACGAAATTGTTCCTCGCAGCGATTTTTCACTTAAAGTAAGGTTTACAACTCTATTCCCATCCTTGTCACAAAGTACACCTGACCATTTGCATACATCAGGAGAATTCCAATTCCCGAAAGCATTTTCAGGGTCATGAGTGATTTGAGACATGAACGATAGGGCTGTCCGTGGGTCGGTTCGGTTCGGTTCTGAGGAGACCCGAACCGACCCAAAACTTTCGGGTATTTAATAAATGGACCCGTCGGGTCCAAATATAATTTTGGAACCGTTCGGGTTCGGTTCCGTTCGGTTCGGTTCGGGTCGGTTCGATTCCGTTCGGTTCCGTACCATAATTAAATTTTTTAATATTTACAACAACACTACATAAATACAACTAATGACATTTCATTTATAATTTTTACAAATTAACGTAGCCAAAATAAAAAACATATAAATAACTAGCCGTCCAATAAGATTAATTCAATGCATACAAATACCAAAAAGTAGATATTAATATTACAGCAACACTACATAAAGTATATTCATTTGCTTCAAATTAAAATGGGCTAATGTGTTTTAAAAGTGATTTGGGCTTTAAAATTGAAATTATGAAATAATCTGATTTATTTAATTAATTTGCTAATTTGTTTAGAAAAAAATAAAATAATTTAATTAATTCAATATAAAAAATTAAAAAATTATTTAGTTTCGGTTCTTATTCGGTTCTTCGGTTCTTGGTTTAGACCCGAGACCCGACCCAAACCCATCGGTTCTCAATTCGGGTACCCGTTCGGGTATTTAATTTATGAAGAACCGCTCGGTTCGGTTCGGTTCGGTTCGGGTTCGGTTCGGTCCGGTTCGGTTCGGGACTTTTGGACACCCCTAATGAACGATACAAGTGAAGCTCGATCGTCCAAAACTTGTGCCCCATTTTCTGCATGTACCACGTAAAAAACTATGATCAAGAAAAGTAAATTGAACGTGGAAAATTTTCGATACCCCATTAATGTATATACACGATCAAATCGATCGTTTTGAGAGAAGGAAGAACTCCGAGAGAGACTAATAGATATATATAAAAGAGGGTTGAGGGAAAATGCTGTGCACTTTGTTACGAGGGTGTCATTAGTGATGTCGAACAGTAAAAGCTAATGCAAGAAATTGGAACCCTTTCTGCCTAAATTTATATGAAGCCTATCGTTGACAATGAGCATGAACACGTGCAAACTGTTTTGTGCCATGTAAGCTGTGCATCTTTGTTTGGTCCTAATTTTTTAAAATCTAAGGGTATGTTCTTTTTGTTGTTTTCGTGCCATTTTTCAGTTTTCAATTTTTGAAAACATTGAAAACATGTTTACTTACCTATTTTCAGAAACGAATTTCTAAAAACGAGTTCAAAATTCACAAAAAAAAGGGAAAATGCCAAAAAAGTCATTTTGACTGTTTTCAGTTAAAACCAAGCCAAAATTTCATTTTTTTTTTTTTGAAAACAAATTTTCAAAATAATAAAAAGAACGCGTTTTTAATAATCTCAAAATGGACACTCAAAATATAAAATTTAAAATGAATTCAAAATTAAAAACTAAAAACTGAAACACTAAGAGAACTTCCCTTAATTTTTTTCCAAACTCATTTTCTACGACAAATACTTATCAAAATTTACTAAAAGTATAATTTTCAGCCAAAACAAATGGTGGAATACATTTGGTGGTTTAAATATAATTAGGCCTAACTATGTGTTATGTGGTTCCTTGAGGGATTAGTGTAAATAATTAGTGGATGATGAGTTGTAAAATTAAAGATAATTTAGATTAAGCACGCTTAAGATTTGACGATAGGATAATATATGGATATGAGAAACTTTTAATTCTGGTAAGGATGTCGAGCTCAAGTTGTGCATTGCGCATGTTGGTGTCACTCTTATTTAGGTGATGTTTGATAAAGTTTTCGGTAAAAAACTTTAGTAAATTTTTTAAAAGTTGCAGATCTCACTAAATTTGTAATTAAAATTAATTGATGAAACCTTTTAAATGGTACCAAACAAGCATTCAAGATATTTCCATTTTATTAGTAAATAAAGAGTTTGCACTTACTAATTCGTTGAAGTTCGGACCTTTTCATTGAAAGGTTGCTCAGTTAAGCACCGGTGAGTTCAACATCCAAGAAAAGTTAAGAGGGAATTGAAAATGTGGTTTTCATTTGGAACCAGTCTATGAGTACAGGAAAAATGTACAGAAAATACACTTGGCATGTTTTCATTGGAAGAAAAAAAGAAAAACAAACAAGAAAATAGGGTGTTGACGTTTTTTTTGCTCTGGCCAAGAATCCTGTACCTTGTTAGGTTGACCTTCACAATCGAAATATGTGCAGCATAACCAAATTTGTTGTTCTATATATTTTCCCCACATGCGAGATAATAAATAGAGGTGTGACGCGATCTTGCGATCAATTTTTTTGTTAAAAGCAAGTGAAAACTTTCATATTGAAAATAGGCTATAAATTTATGAGCTTGCATTTGTGTTTCCATTTCTTGTTTTGTTCATGAGTACTCTCGTGATGGAGATTATCCCATGATTGGTGTCTGTATTTTTAATCAACTTTTCAATCATATGTTTCATCAACTTTTATTAGAATCTATTAAAAATCTGAACTTTAACTATACGAAAAGTGGGCTATAAGGCTAAATCTCAATGCATATTGATTTGACCTAGTTTATAAACATTAGCCTGGCATTTGATCGAATTGCAATTAAACATAATTAATTGATTAAGCGCAGTATATTTTGACCTCGTTATCTTAAATAAACCGTGGCGAATCTCCAATGTGCGTTTTCGGTAGATTTTTTTCACATAAATAAGTAAAAAGTAGACGACTTCAAGAAGAAACCAGTAATTAATTATACGCACACCATGTATATTTGGTTGGTTAGTAGCTAGTGGAAGTTTATTATGATTATTCAATTAGAAAGAGTTCGTCTAAAATTCTTAGTGGGCTATTTTCTAGGTTAGAAGCCGAAGCACGAGTGGTTTTAACTCAATTCGAATATAAGCATTGAAATTGAGATATTTCTTGGACATGGAAAATTTTCCTCACATCTAAGCTGTTGATTATTTCCTTCAATTGCTCCAAGATTCGGACTTAGTTAACTAATCAAACGACCACCACAATTAATCAATTAAATCTCCAAATCGAACACCTTTCTCAAACACTATGGTTGCTCCAATTTGATAGCCCACAAAGGACTAAAGGCGGAATGATTACATCCAAGAAGAACAACCACAAAGGCTAAACAAAGAAGAAGGAAGAACGGGTCTCTCGAGAGAAGGCACAGAGCCAAGGCACTAAGCAAGACAAGAAACCGTTGCAACTAATAATTTCTACACACAAAACAGTAGTGGGCGGCCAAGATAAATAGGTTAGGAATGAGTTAGGCTTTTAGGTCAAGTAATAGGCCCAATAAGAAAATGAGTAAGTTGGCTAACACCTTAAAGCCATCCAAATATTTGGGTTGGGTCATAAGTAATTCTAATTAATTAGACTGCTTCAAATGGCTCAAGCGGATTACGTGATTCGATTGTGGTGTAGACATTTCACGTCACTCATCGGCAGATGCCTATGAAGTATAATCCAAATAAAAAATTGAATAACGTCATTGCCCGGATTTATTGGGTATCAAAATCCAACATAATCTTTGATATTTATATGGAAAATTTTATCAAATTTTGAGGAGGCGTATTTAATACGAAAAGACAGCTTTAAAAGACCAAAATCTATTACTTGTCTTTCGAGAATAAAGAAAAGCGAGAAAGAAAGGTTCTAAACGATGTAAATCTATCACATGTCTAATGAGAATCATGTCTTTAGGGACGAGGAAAGGCCTTGGTAGAGCGGTTTCGAGTTATTAATAATTTGAATATGAATAAAGGTTTTTAAGGAAAAAAAATTTCTTTTCATTTTTTCCTGAAACAGTCATGGTGCTTCTTATATACCCTTATAATGAAAAATCACAAGACGTAAAAGTAGTCTTCTAAGTAAAATGTTTTTTTTTTCTTTATTGAATACGATTTAAGATCAACCCGACACACTCAATTTCCTCTTAAATCAAAGCTCCATTGTAGAATTCGGACCTAATCATTAAGTACGAAGCGATGGAAATGATTGAATCTGTGCATGCAAAAGATTTTGTTGTACTCTTGATTGCCCTTAATAATTAAAGTGTTTTAGTAAATAGTACTAGATAGAATTAAACCGTAAGTTTGTGCAATAATATAAATATTGCATGTTTCCAAATGTACTACACAATATCATAAATTATATTTTGTCAATTTATTTTATGGAATTTAACTTTTTATGGTGAAAACAGTAAAAATGACCACTGAATTGGTGGAAATGATCAAGGAGGGGTGGGCCGGTACTATTTTAACTGGCAGTACAAATTGACCAATAAATAGCTCTAAATATTAATAAATCATCCTTCCCTTTGACGAAATCTTGCTGAAAATCATATGAAAGTAAAAGTCTAACATTAAAAACTATTTAATATAAAATATGCTAAAGAAAAAAAGAATGAGGGCGGTGTATGGTGCAACTATGTTTATTTTATTTGTAAAAAAGAAAGTTAATTTTTTTATTATAATTAAATTCCAAACTTTATAATGTAATAATTGTATTTTAGCAATAGATTATAAGTCGGCTTAAAAGTTAAAACATGGTGACCAAGTCTTTAGTTTCCCATTCAAATTATTGCCCATTAATCTCGTAATTAGTTCGCCGGTTTAAAAATAAAAAAAATAAAAAAAAATATATATATTTACATAGACAATTTTGTCTATAATAAATGACCTTAATATTCATTTACTGATTGTAAAAAATAATTGAAGATCGTTGATATGTTAATTTAATATAATAATTGTTTAGATATAGTGGATTTAACATTTGGTTAATAACTGGAAACTGCTCTTGGCATGCCTACTCGAATGTAGTCTTAGTTTTTCGGAAAGGGAATGAAAAACCTCTATGAAAAGAATAACAAAATAACATTTCTTGTGCACAAGTCATTCCTTCAGTTCACAAATGACATTAATATTTATCTGTCAAAGGTTAATAAAAATTGTTTATATTCAATGACCTGATACATAAATTCAATATGTATTTCAAAATTATGGATTCAGTTTTACACCGACCACGACTAGAATAATACATGTTTGGAAGCAAATAATATTTCACGAGTCGAACTTGTCCATTACAAATGACCTAAACACTTAAAGGTTGTTCTCTTCGTGTTTCAGTTTTTAATTTTGAGTTTTGAATTCATTTTGAATTTTGTGTTTTAAGTGTCCATTTTGAGATTGTTGAAAACGAGTTCTTTTTGTCATTTTGAAAAATTGTTTTTAAAAATAAAAAAACTGGAGTTTCGGCTTGGTTTTAACTGAAAACATTCAAAACGATTTTTTTGGCGTTTTCCATTTTCTTTATAAATTTTAACTCTTTTTGGAAGTTCGTTTTTGAAAATAGGTAAGTAAACGTGTTTCGAAAACTGAATACTGAAAATGGTCTGAAAGCAGCAAAGAGACATATGCCTTTATTTGTTGATGTAAAACGATATGTATGCGCATATTTGCCCATCAAAATGACCTTAACACTTGTTGACAGTAATATACTATGCTATGCATACGAGAAGACTAGTGATACATAAAATCTTTTCGAATCTCTACCATTAAGATTTCAATATCCACAACAATTATTATATGTTTGAAGAGGAGTAACATTTCCTATGCTCAACCCAAGTATTATTTTTTACTAGCAGTGCAAAAGGATCCATAAATGACTCTAAATATAAATAAATAGTGAAAGATAAATTCTTGAGAATCATCATTCTATTAAAAGAAATATAGCCATAATACATAGTTTATCAAAGGAATACTCGAATATGGGCGGTGTATTCTGCCACTATTCATATAAATTCCACGATCTAAAAGTAATCAATGACTTAAAAAAGTTAAAACATAGTCACTTCTTTTTTATTTATAAAGAATCAAACTATATGTATGGGATAATGGAGTCAAGCCTAAAAAAGTTTCTTCCTAGTAAAAAAATCAAATGCTTTTAAATTTGAAACATTTTCTATGTTAGATATTATCGACTAATAGTAATTAATCGACTAGCATTTTTTCAATTCTCGCCCACCACAAATGACCTTACTATTGATTTACCGATGATTAATATAATATACATACATATAGAGACGGATAAAATGTATTCTCAAAATTATAAATTGAATATTTTGCGAGTAACAGTTTTTATTCACGAGCCTTTCCTACCTTTCACAAATGACCTTAATATACATTTGAAAAACGAGAAATATTTTCTATGCACAAGACCTTCTCTTGGTCACAAATTACAAATGATCTTACTATTTGTCCATTAACGGTAAATATAATATGCATATATACATTCAAAGTCTGGAAATATGAAACTCATTATGTATTTAAAATTGTTAATTCAATATTTTTACACTGACAAAAAATAAAAATATTGGGTTAATCTATGAAAATGGGTAACATTTTCTATCCATCAAGCCACAAACTTTTCCGCCATCGCAAATAGCCTTAACATTTATTAACGGACGATTATATAATATGTGTATATAAAAACTAGTGATATATCAATTCAACAAAATTTTGAAATCGTGAATTCAATATCTTTACACCAAAAATGAATACAATATTATGAGTTTATCTCTAAAAATGAATAAAAAATTTTATGCACAAATATTTTCCACCTACCATAAATTACCTTAAGGGTCCGTTTGATTACAAAAGTGAAAAATGAGTGGAAAGAAAATGAACTCCAGGAAATTAATTTGCTTAGAAATTATTTTACTGAGAATTGTAATTAATTATGTTTGATTAGTATAATTTTTCATTTAAATTTTGGATCTGATATTCGTTTGGCTTTATTTTTTTATGGAAATTGTCCATTAAAGAATTTTTTTTTTACAATTGGTGATAAAATTTGTTTCCATTACCCAAAAAAAAAAAATCAGAACCTGGAAAACCTTTTCCCACCAGTTAGGAGGGAAAAGTTTTTCCACAAAAGCCTTGAAAATGTGCACATGTGGGGGGAGGTGGGAAAAAGTTTTGCCAAGAAAATTAACCCTATCAAACACCTAAAAAGTTAGAAAATGAAAAACTAATAATTCCATTTTCCATGGAATTTCCACCCTATCAAACACAACCTAATATTTATTCACCAACGGCTAATATAATAAAATATGTCCTCAATGCAATCATTATCGGTGTTGTAAATAACATCTCTAGGCGATGCCACGCCACGGGCTTTGGGCGGCCAATTAAGCGGTCAACGGAAGTGTTGATCACTTAAGAATGCCTAGGTTATTATTATTATTATAATCATCGTCGTCGTCGTTGTTGTTTAATAAACTTAAAATTTTCAAATTTTTTTTTAACTTTTAGTCAATTGGAGTGAAAGGCTCCAAAGTAGTTTACCCACTTATTGGCACACTAATTTATAGAGGGCATCTTGAAGGATTTTGTTGCAAACTTTCGATGTGTGATAAGAATTCCTTTAATTTGACTGTAGCGTATTGTACCTTTAATTTGATTGTAGTGTATTGTACTATTGTATATATGATTATTTATATTTTATTAAGTTAATTAATCATTTTTCCTTCAATTAGCGCTATTATACTATATCTTGTTTATTGTTCGAAAAAATATTTATTTTGTTAAGCTCTAAAAACTGCATTTGATATTATAATTTGTATGAATTATTAAATGAATTTTTAGGTTGATAAAATAAGAAAAGCGTATGTTTATGCTTAAGCCTTGCCTAGGCATGTCCAGCTCAAAGCTTGGTCACCACGTCTCGACAAGCATTACACTTACTTTTTAGCACCCTATACATTAAAGAATGGGGATTGAATTTGACTCTTTATCTGTGAAGCCTCCTCGACTGCAGCCCGTAAAGCTTTATCGGTGATATTGTGTTTGCAAGGAGAAAAGGCTGCCGTAAAAATTGAAGCTGAGCAATATAAAATATTGGCGGAGGAGAAAATGAGTCGTGCGGAAGAATCTTTAGCAATATTTGAAGATGTTATATACCAGAAAGAAACAAAGGTGGATGATTTAGATTATCAACTTCGCGCCTATAGATACAAATTGTTGAGCACGGGTTGTATTGATCCAGGTGTTGGTGAGATAAAGTTTCTTGAAAATCTTTTGCTGAGAAGGGGAACACGAGTCTTCAATGCATTGGAAGGAGTAACTCTATGCCTATCTCTCTCAAATACTCGTACCCAAAGAAGGGTATTATTGGTGCAAGAGGATCCGAGTTAGATGATATCGAGTTGTCCGATAGCTTGTTGATGGCGCTGAGGAACCATGAGTTGGTGGATCGGCACAAAAATGGCATGTTATCGACGATCTTTCCTAATTGGGGCAGTTTTTGGATACATTTTGGTATTTTAGCCATAACTTTTGGCTACGATTATTAAAATCGCATTCATGACCCCAATTCGAAAAGCTTTTTCCGGCGCGCACGTCATGGTAACCCAACTTTGCTCGGTGCACATCGATTTCGAGGGCGAAATCCGTTGTTTTCCTTTCCAAATCCCCCATTTTAGTTATTTTTTTCTTTTTCGGTAATATTTGGTTCTCCTTTTAAAAATAGATATGAACTTGATTTGAGCCAGATTGATTCTTTATTTTATTACATACGTTCTTTTGGTATGACTATTGAGATTTTACTATTTTTGAAAAAATCCAATAATTACGATTTCTTACCTATATAGCCCCCGGCTTGTGTGCTGATATCGCAAGTGGGATGAATAATAAAGAATTCTCTTATTTTCTTGGCGTTTTCTCTTGTGTTCTTCACTGTCAATTATTTACTAAAACCAGCCTGCAGAATAATCGCTATTATGCCCAACTAAGCATTAACAATCCATTGGACCTGAAAAGAGTAGCCATTGTCAACGAAACTGGTCGAACTAAATCTCCAGAAAATTCATCAGAAAATGGTTCAACTGTGGGATCACCTTGTTCTTTGAACGTCCCTGATCTTTTTGAAGTCCCCCGAGTTTATCAAAATCATAAAACTCGTGAATTTTAGACTTAAAATGAAAAAAAAAAAGATAGCTTGTCAAGGTAACGAAAGTCTTGCAAAAGCAATTTCTTTTCACCCAGAAACTGTTAAATTGCGTGTTAAAGATGAACCTGACTGGCTGAAGAAACTTTTACAATCTTTCACCACGGAATAATCTTTCTACTAATGACTGTCGTTTGACTGTTGATCGGGGCACAACTAATGAACCTGGGCAGAATAGTGATTATTTTGAAAGCTGAAATTATAATTAATAGAGAAGAACGCAAGAGAAAACGCCAAGAAAACAAGAAAAATCTTTATTATTCATCCAAAAACCAAAAATAAACCATAAGCTGGGTTATGTAGCTAAAATATCATAATTATCGAAATTTTACCAAAAAATAGCAAAATCTCAATATTCATACCAAAAGAAAATATGTAATAAAAGAAATAATATCCCAAGAATCCTGCTCAATTCGAGTTCATAATCTATGTTAAAAAGGCGAACAAAATGTTACTAAAAAGGCAAAATTAAATTGAAGATTCAGAAAGGAAAACATTGGAATTTGTCCTCGAAATCGATCCACACCGTGGCGTTTGTGCCGAAAAGAGCTTTCTGAATTGGGTTCATGAGCGCAATTCTGATAACTGTAGCCAAAATTATGGCCAAGTGTCCAAAAAGTCTCAATTAGGAAAGATCGTCGATTACTTGCCATTTTTGCGCTGATTCACCAACTCATGGTATCTCAGCGCCATCAACGAACTATCAGACAACTTGGCATCATCTGACTCGGATCCTCCTGCATCAACTAGCGTTTCCAAATTGAATCAACAGAACGGTGAATCACAGATTCTTTTGCTGAGAAACCAGCTGTAGGACAAATATCAACTAACAGAATGGAAGAATTGAAAATGTTAAATGAGATCAAAGAGAAAATAAATTCATTACATAATGAGATTAGGAGTTGGAAAATGAAGAAGTCCTCTCAGATTGAGGAGCTTTATTTAGTTCACCTCATGGAGGTACTCACTCTTAATTACCATTTTTAATCTCCAATTTCCAGGCAGTTGATGATATGGTATACGGTTTGTTTTATTTGTGAGAAGTGTTGCACAGTTCCTTTTTATTATTTTACTTCTACTTGCCTTATTCAGTAGGTATTGAACACCGGACATGCTTTACTTTTGGCTCTAATCCAGCAGTTCAAATTTTGAATGCTAAAAGAATTGGGTAGATGTTATATTTTAATTAATTAAGTCTGGTGGAAGGCAGTCATGTATTTTTTTTGCATATCCACTTCTGAAAGACAAGAATTTAAGCAACAACTAAAACCACAATCTTATCTGAGTCCCTATGGCAAAGAACTTCATAGGACATAGGATATATTGGAAAATCTTGCATATGACAAACTTGGAGAAGGTTTGGCTTAGCCTAAAAATAGTGAAAGTACTTTTTAAAAAATAAGTAAAGATGTACCTTTACTTTTTTAGGCTTAGCCAAACTTGCTTGTTTCATAGGATTAGAAGTCAGTGGACTGTCTTTAATACTTGTTTAAGGATTTGGGTTGGTATTCACTGGGGAAAAAACATAAAGATGAGGAATAAAGGCACTATACACGAGTTGTCATTTCCACCTTGACGCTAACAGCAAACTAACGGTATGCGACATGTCACCTTCATATTTATAAATTCTCTTTAAGGCTAAGCTAATTTTGAATTGTCATTTTTCCCTAGTTCATTTAATCATGAAGTGAAATTTCAGATGTGGTTACTCTTCATTGGCACTATGGATTCAAATTGTTCCAAGTTCTAGAAAGGTCAGGACACAAGAACTGTAATAGAATTCCACATTGACCGGTGATATTTACATGATCCACTTAATAATGTAAGAGCAATCCTCCTCTAACAAGCCGATTTTGTTAAGTTGAGTTATGTCCAATATCATTTCTAATAAACTTGAATACAAAGTGGGAGTATGTGGACCGTTCAAAAATAAGTTGAAAAATACTTTTGATTTCTCAGTGAAGTTCTCGGATCTTACCAGACAAAAAGTTTTAATTTTGGTGAGACAATAATAGTATGGAAAGCTCTCTAGCTACAAATGTTTCCTAGAAGAAGGAAAATCCATTATCCGACCACATCATTTCCACCCTCACAAGGATTGTGAAATCACTCCAAAGGCGCCTTTAGTATCCAAGGGTCAATTTATACGCCTTCGGCGAAACATAGAATATCTTGATCATGGAAGGAGGTGGAAAATCACAGGAATTTTGTTTGCGACTACTATCACATACACTGGCAATATCTCTTGCAAATATGTCAAGGAGCCATTTTCACTTTTATATTAATCAATTGAAAATGTCATTCTAGAGAGTAGAACACTGCAGCAGAAAACTGCCTTTAGAAGGTAATTTTGAGGACCAAGGAACCATTGCTATTTGCTAAATGCTGAATAAGAATAAAATCATCTGAATCTTGATGGAATGGGATTTTTATTGAACACAATATAAACTAGAAACTAGTATACAATGAATTTCTCTTTGCACAACATCTGTCAGAGAATTTCCAAAATAAAGAGAACTAGGAAGGGAAAACAATGAGCCTAATAAAAAATTAGGTGAGTAATTTGTTTATCCACATATTCTCCCATCCCCCCAAAACCCCAACACCTTTATTCTGTGAAATCAGGACTGAGTATTATTCTTTCAACATAGAGTTACACCCTTATTGCATCACCATCGTGCTGCACTCTTCCTGAAGTTGCGCGCAACAATCAATGGTGCCTGGAACCAACTGTAACTATCAAAATTGTGAGTGCCCTTTCTTTTTCTTCTCTTATTCATTTTTTTTTTTTTTTTTTGCCCATTGTCATATGTGGGGTTGATTTGAGCAGGTAAAATTAGGTAACCATTTGGTAAAGGACTGGTATGTTTCCCAAATCATTGAACTCACTATGGCTAATTCAATTTTTTAAGGTGTTAATGCGAATATGATTAGATTCTCAACTAGTTGATTAAGATTACAGTTACAGATATATGAATAGTCCAGGAGATTAGATTAAGGTGGCCCTGCAGCCAAAGTTCAATACACTTGATATACACTTGATGCAATTGTCTGCACAATGAAGAGAAATCAAAGGCCTAAAGTTTAACCAGTTTGGGTATAGATCATTTACTAAGTTATTTTCGGTTATTGAAAGTAACACAGTATATAAATATATATAGTTTTACATATATATATATATATATATATATATATATATATATATTTGGTAGATAGTGCTCAAAAACCCTGCATTCTATTACATTTGAGACTTATTTTTTAGCTTTTTTTTTTTAAACCCAATGTATCTAGTTTTTTTCTTGTACTATGTATTGAACCTATAATGCCTCACCTATTTAGGGTGCATGACTTCTATGATGGCACTAGATGGGATCTATGGTTGAGCAGATTGGGGTTATATCCCTCGGGACTCAGGCTCCCAAACAGATTTTTTGAAGAGATACACCGGATGGTAGTTTTGCTACCAAATCAGCTTGGCACTTAGTCCGCTTTAGTCTACAATCTCAAGATTCTTATCGTCTGATGTGGAGTTTCATTATTCCTACCACAATTTCTTTCTTCAGTTGGAGATGAAGGCATGATTTCTTCTCAATCGATATGGTCATGTAGAGGAGGATCGGCTATCACTTGGTTTCTATTATTCTTAATACTGTCTCCCACACTTTTTTGGGTGGGAAACTAGGTTGCTGACTCTCTTGCATCTTAAGGATGGAATCAACGCCATTATTAGGAATAGGGAAAATTGCAGCCACGATACCAAACCTTTCAATTTTTTGCAGACTTTGCCCAAACCTTTCATTTTTACCACCATGAGTACAAAACCTTCAAATAATTCGCAGCTCATGTCCAAATGGATGGAAATCGTTACTTTTACTGTGAGTTGACTCCAAAAAATTATTTTGACTAAATCAACAAAGGGCAAAATGGTAACTTCATAATTATAACATAAAAAAAAGGAAAATAAAAAAGTTAACACCATTCACCTTCTTCACAAACCACCCCCACCCTCAAATGCCACAGGTAATATTTGTAGGCCTCACGGAGTGTAAAAATAAAAAGTGATTTCACCATATATAAGACTCAACAGGCCTTTAATCCAATTACTATTAAACAATTACACTTTATTTGAGTCACATTAAAATATTCATTTTCATTCTTCTACTTATTTTCAATCACATGTTTTTCAATAAAATAATATTTTTTATTACATCAATAACTTTTCATTCTTTTTCAACTACACATTTTCCATCAATCTACTATTCCTTAATATGGAATTATATATATATATATATATATATATATATATATATATATATATACACACGCACGCAGTGTAATTTGACCTCATGACATGGACCCTGCTCTTAAATATACTGTGGCAAATCTCCACTGTGCGTGTTAGATGGATTTTTTTCACATAAATAATAAAAAGTAGGTAACTTTAAAAATAGACCAGTAATTAATTATACGCAGATCATATATTTGGTTGGTAGAGTTTATTGTAATTTAATTAGAAAAAGTTAGCCTAAAATTTTGACCGTGCTGCTCAAATATTTTTATGGAAAACTTCAAAACCCTAAGGAGACGCTTAAAAGAAAGAATAACTTTATATAGCACAAATGGTGTTACAATATCAGTTTAGTCAACGAATTGAAGTTAATTAAATGAAAGAGTATGAAACTCATTTATTCGGGTTTATCTTGTAATGTCAACTAGGCTGATGCTTTATTACTATTGGTATTTGTTAGGTTTTTAGTGTTGGCAATTTTGTGGACAAATGACTAATTTGTAACGTATTGTAAAAGTCAATGATTTAGGGTGCAATTTGTATAAATTGGGTTATAAGGTTTAGGGTTCGAGCATGAAATGAGGAGAAACACGACGCCGCATTTTCGCTAGAGGTTTAGCTCAAGCGACAAGACTATACGGAAAACCCTAATTTGCATTTTTAAACAGATTTTTCCGGCGCTTTCAACCCAATTACCCTCTCCTATAAATACCCATATCTATACACGAAAATTATGGTGGTTGTTCATTGTGCATCTTCTCTATAATACCTATTCACACATTGAATTCATCATTTCACTCTTGAGTTTATACAACCACATATTTTTATGGAAAACTTTACAACCCTAAGGAGACGCATATAAGAAAGAATAACATTATATAGCATAAATGGTGTTACAATATCAGTTTAGTCGATGGATTGTAGTTGATTAAATGAAAGAGTATGGAACTCCTTTAATTGGATTTATCTAGTAATGTAAACTAGGCTGAAGTTTTATTAATATTGGTAGGGTTAATTTCACAAATGGTCACTGAAATTACACCAAAATTTCAAAATGGTCACTGAAGTTCGAAAATTGCATTAATGGTCACTCAACTTTCAGCCACTTTCAAAAATGGTCACTGAGGTAAATTTTGGGACTTTTTTGTTCTAATTGAAACCTAAATGAACAAAAGAGCACCCCTTTAAAATTGGAGGGCCTGAAATGCAATTCTCTTTGAATAAAACACCAAATTGACGTGCACCCATTTTTTTTTTTTTTTGCCAGTTTTGCTTAATTTTTTTTTCCAACCATATTTTTGCCTGTTTTGCTTAAGCAGGCCAATTCCTCACCAGTGCAAGTCTCCGGTGAGGAAGTTGGAGCTTGCAGTGGGTAAAATAAGCTGCCAATTCCTGCTGACGAATTGGATTGTCAGTCAATTCCTTCCTCTTAATTTCCATCTGCAAACCCAAAACGTATTCCTTCACAATGATAATTAACTCTTTAACTTCATCCATCTCTCTTCGTGTCTCAACCACAATAAATGGAATTGTCTGAAGAATAGCCACGAAATGTCGAAGGGCTCCATCTACCCTCCTCAGTTTCTACGTGCACGTCCTCTTCCCCCAGAACCATACTAATATCTCCATTTTGCATGTTTTCCACTTCGCCAATATCCAAAGCCTCACTCCAATCGGCGTCTGCAGCCTCTTCATAATCCTCTTCTGCACTTCTGTCTGTATTATCAAGACCACCCTCAAATATTCCTTTACTGACCATTAATAAAGGCCAATCTCCAGCACATAAAACAGGACTTGGGGGCATAACAGAGAAGCTCTCTTCCCCTCAAGCAAATAAGGAACATCATCCCCTAGTTCCACAGCTAACCGATTAGCAATATCATGGAGTCCATGGGTGACGATGATATATGCAAGAGGTAGATGACCTGCATTCTCCAAGATCTCATACGATCCTCCATCAATATCTGAGCAGATTAATTGCATGTCTTGAATACTCGTAAACACGCAAAAATCTATCTTTCACATAAAATAGAGAATCAGCACTCGCAGAAAGTGCGTGTTTTTTTAATTTCACAAATGAAGCAAAATTAGGGCTCGATTGATCATTCAATCTTTCAATTGGCAGCGGACCCATGATCTTATGAACTTCAATAGAGGTAGGAATGGTAGAGTTTGGAACAATACACACAAAACCATCATCAATTTCATCACACAGCATCATCAATTTCATCACACGGAACTCCTTCCCGCGACTCGTGAAATTTCTTGGTTGCAATTGACATTTTTTGCTGTTGTTTGTAATGAGTTGTTGGCATGGGTGTGGTCGCCTGGTGAAGGGAAGTTGGCTGGAGGTGGGTTCCGACCATGGGGGTAGCCAGAAGCATGATTCCCGACGATTTTCAGTTTGGAAGGCAGTGAAGTTTGCACACAGATTTCGATCGCTGTAGTTGTTGGAATTAGGTGATGTTTGGTGGTATGTGAAGCTGGAGTTGAGGGCTGTCGACCGGTGTTAATGTCCGGCTGCTTTGGTGGCCGGAGCTCGCCGGAGTTGGGATGCATTTTTGGTGGAAAAAGGGAAAAATCGCCCTTTCTCAGGAGGAAAAAAAATAGGATTTGGTGTTTTATAAAAAGGGAATTGCACTTCTGGTCCTCAAATTTTGAAGGGACCGTGTTTTGTTCATTTAGGTTTCAATTAGAACAACAAAGTCCCAAAATTTACCTCAATGACCATTTTTGAAAGTGGATGAAAGTTGAGTGACCGTTAATGCAATTTTCGAACTTCAGTGACCATTTTGAAATTTTGGTGTAACTTCAGTGACCATATATGAAATTAACCCAATATTGGTATTAAATAACATTACGAATGGTATGGGAAAAATTGAGAAGCTTTAAAAGATGGAGTTGATATAACACCTCTCCTAAAAACTGAACGCGTCTTCTGAGAATAAAGAAAAACTCGTCAAATTTCCATTGGCAGTTGGCAATATATATATGTGTGTGCGCGCGCATAAATTATATTCTGTCAATATATTTTATCGAATTGAACTTTTGATAGTATCGTGCGCGCATAAATTATACATTGTCAATATATTTTATCTCATTTAACTTTTGATAGTCTCGCGTGCGCATAAATTATATTTTGTTAATATATTTTATCGAATTTAACTTTTGATAGTCAAAACACTAAAATTGACTAATGAATGGGTGGAAATGATCAAGGTGGGTCGGTACTATTTTAACTAACAGTGCAAATTGGCCAATAAATGGCTCTAAATATTAATAAATAGCATAAATAGTTCTGAAATTGTCATTCCCTTTCATGATATCATACTGAAAAGCAAATGTAAGTAGAAGTCTACATTAAAATTATTTATTCAAAAATATGCTAAAGAAGAAGGAATAGTGGACGGTGCATGCTGCCACTATTTTAATATATATGATTTATAAGAAAGTTAATGCTTAATTATAATTAAATTCCAAACCTTATAACATAATAATTGAATTTAAGCATCAGATTATAAGTCGTCTTAAAAGTTAAAACGTGGCGATTAGTTCGTCAGCATTTTTTTCAATATAGTGTGGAGACCATCCTTTCTATATAACAAATGACCTTATTATTTATTTACATTTTGTTAAAAAATAATGTGAAGACCGCCAATATATTTCAAAATTGTGGATTTAATATTTTTGAAAATGAGTAAGATTTCCCATGTATGAGTCCTTTCAATATTACAAATCGTGTTTGAAAATGAATAACATTTCTTATGCACAAATCCTCACCGTGGGTCACAAATGATCTTAATATTTATTCGCCGAAGGTTGCAAAGATCATGACACATAAATTCAATATGTATTTCAAAATTTTGAATTCAATTTTACATAGATTACAACTGGAATAATATATATTTGAAAACAAGAAATATTTTCACAAGTCAAACTTGTCAATCACGAATGACCTTAACACTTATTTATTGACAGTAATATAATATGCGACTTATCTACCACAAATGACCTTAACACTTATTTGTTGACGGTAATATAAAATGCATAATTACAAAGACTAATGATACATAAAATCTATACAAATCTCCAAATTATGAATTTAATATGCACAAGAGGAGTAACATTTCCTATGCTCGTACCAAGTACTATTTTAACTTGCAGTGCAAAAAAACCAAAAAATGACTCATAACTATAAATAAATAGTGAGAGGTAAATTCAACCATAATATCAAAGGAATACTCGAATAGTGGGCGGTGTATGCTGCCACTAATGATAATTAAATTCCACAATCTAAAAGTAATCACATGATTATGAGTCAATGACTTAAAAAGTTAAAACATAGTCACTTCTTTTTTATTTATAAAGAATCAAACTATATGTTTGGAATACATATGCTTATTAGTCTCTATATGTATGCATATTATATTAATCATCGGTGAATAAATAGTAAGGTCATTTGTGGTAGGCAAGAAGGACACATGGTCAAGATTGGAAAAATGCTAGCCGATTAATTTGATTGTGGATCAAAAGACTTATGGTGGTTCCTTTCTATGTATAGAGTTATCTTTGTGAATTCTTAAGAGAAAAGATTTGACTATTATTGTCTAACATACAAAATGTTTCAATATAATGAGTATTTGTTTGAAAATGAGTAACATTTCTTATTCACTAGCCCTTCCTGTCTGTCACAAATTAATGACCTTGATATTTATTTCAAAATTGTGAATCCAATACTTATATATCGACAATGTATAAGATAAATATTATGAGTATATATACATATGAAAACGAGAAACAATTTCTATGCACGAGACCTTCGAGCAATCACAAATGAATTTTTCGACATTCACTTGTTCCCGCTATATATATGTATACATTCAATTGCGATTTCAATATGTTAACATGGACAATGAATAAAATATTATATTTGAAAACGAAGTAATATTTCCTACTAAGGATCTTAATATTTATCCACCAACAGTAAATATAATATGAATATATACATTCAAAGTCTGGCAATACAAAAGCTCATTATGTATTTAAAATTGTGAGTTCAATATTTTTATACTGATAAAAAATAAATATTGGTTTTATCTCTGAAAATGAGTAACATTTTCTGTGCATGAAGCCTCAAACTTTTCCGTCTCACAACTAAACTTAACATTTATTAACGGACAATTAATATAATATTTATATATACAAAAACTGGTAATATATCAAGTCAACAAAATTTCAAATTTGTGAATTCAATATCCTTACACCAGCAATGTGATGCAGGAGGGTTCGAGTCAGATGTTGAGTTGTCAGGTAACACGTTAATAGCTCTAAGGTATCACGAGTTGGTAGATCGGCGCAAGGATGTCGTGTTTCGGTAATTTGGCCATAGCTTTGGCTACGATTATTAGAATCGCTATTATGACCATAATTCGAAAAGCTCGTTTCGGCGCGCACATCGTGGCCACCAAGCTTTGCTCGGTATGTGCCGTTTTCATCCTCAAATTTCACTGTTTTTCCTTCTGAATTGCTATTTTTAGTTAATTTTTGCTATTTTTGGTAATATTTCGATTGCATGTTAGGAGATGATTTTTAATCCGATTTGGGCTAGATTTTTTGCATAATACTTATTTTATTCCATATTTTCGTTTGGCGTGATTTTTGAAATTTTGTCATTTTTGGTAAAATTCGGATGTTGGCTATAAAGTCCAGCTTATTGACTTATTTTGATCATTACGTGATATAATAAAATTCTCTAAACTTCAAAGACGTTTTCTCTGTATTTTTCGACGTTAATATTTTGTTCTTCCCTATGAATTTGCTGGTAAAACTAGCCTGTAAAATAATCACTATTCTGTCCGGCGTCACAATAAATACAATATCATGAGGTTATCTGACAATATGAATAACATTTTCTATGAATGATCATTTTCTGCCTGTCACAATTGATCTTAATATTTTTAATCGACGATTTCAAAAATGTGAATTCAATGTTGACAATGAATACAATATTATGAGTTTATCTCTGAAAATGAATAACATTTCCTATGCACAAATATTTCCCACCTATCACAAATTACCTTAATATTTAATCACCGACGATTGATATAATATACATACGTGCAAAGACTAGTAATATTTGAATTTAATATTAATTTCAAAATTGAGAATTCAATATACGATGAATAAAATATTACAACTATTCATTTGAAATCAAGTAAAAAAATTTTCTGTTAGTCAAAAAAAGAAAAATAACCCGAATATTGAACTTTCCATATGAAAAACTACTTTTCAATAGACAAATCAAAGCTTAGAAATCTATCAAAGCTTAAAAACTACATAAAATGAATTGTAAAGTAGAATAGTTAATTAAGAGTCCTAAAAAAGACAGTTCTAATAATATTTGCTAACAAAGAAATTTATCAAATATTCAACAACAAATAAAAGGTTATTTCAAGACAATGCACGTTTTGTGTAATGATGGATGGGATTTGCAACCCATAAAAAAACTCCAAGAAAATGGGAAAGATTTTTTGTAAAAAAAATTGTGGTATGAAATTTTAGTGAATATATATGATGTATTGTGTTAGTGGATCGTCTTCTATTTTGACAAGTTAAAACACATTTTTTGATACATGTGAAGTATAACTTAATTTGAAATGATTTTATTAAACATAAGCAAAATTTATACTCACTCCTTTTATTTATGGTGCAAAACTCGTCTTCTCCTCCATTTTGGTTATTAAATGATGGGTTTGTCCTTCTTTTTAGATAATCACAAACAAAAGAAAGCAGGAAAACAACAAAAAATAAGGAAAAATTGCAAATCGGGTCTCATACCTTTTCAAAAAATATAAATAAATTTCACTTAAAACAATTAAATGCATATCAACACATTAAAAAAAAAAAAAAAGTAATTTCTCCAGTTTAATTTTATTTCTCGGATTGGTTTTCCATGCACACATTTTATTTATTCAATATAGTAAATAAAAAGTAAGAATCTCTCTTTATTTTTTTATAAACATCTATAAAACATGGGCATTTGATCCAATTACTATTAAACAATTAGTGTGAAATTCTACCTAGTTTTATATTTATATGTGGACCATGCTAGTGGTACATCAAGGATTACATCGGGGTATACACCCCTCTCACATGAGGGGTGAGGTCCACTCGAATAAAAAATTATTATTCGAGTGGACCCCACCCCCCATGTGAGAGGGGTGTAGACCTTGATGTATAGATCTTGATGTACAAGTAGAAATATCATTTATATGTATACAGTGGCGGACACGGAGCGGACACCGTGTCTCTTTGTCCGCCCATGTCCGCACCGTGCCGCGCAGACACGGTGTTCGGAGACTTTTTTTTTTTTTTAGTTAAGATGTTTGGAACCAATTTACAAAATATAAAATCAAATTTCTCAAAATAGAAAGGCAAAATACACAACGAAGCAGTGAAAAAAATAGTAATTAATTATTTATTTATAATGCAAGAAGAAAATATGCATATCATATATTTGGTTGGTACTAGATAGTGGAAATTTATAATAATTCAACTAGAAAAAGTCAGCCTAAAATTCTTAGTGGGTTACTTTCCCGAGTATAAAGTTAAAAGCCAGAGCACAAGTACAAACTTGCATATATTCACTGTTCAAATAAAAAATTATTATTAGAATATCTTTTAAACATACCAAGATGAAACATGTGGTTAATTAAGAATTTATGAAAATTTTGACTTGTGTAACTTAAAAATAGTCTTCCACGTAAAAATGTCACCTTTTCCTGATCGAATACCGCTTTGGGTCTTGACAGACTCCACTTATTCTTATTCAAAAAAAAAAAAAATTAGGATTCATATTTTCAGCTACGTTCTTTAAGAATTGTCACATGCTCGTGAGACGACTATAGAATGCTAGGGACATAAATTTGTTTAAATAGTGATAGAAATGGTGAATTGGTGCTAAAACTACTCCAATATGGGCACTCGAAGTGTCAATGAAATTCAAATATAAGCATTGAAATTGAGATATTACTTTGATAAGGAAAACATTCCTCACATCTAAGCCTTGAATTTCAATTTGTATTTCAAAATTGTGGTTTCAATATGTTTATACAGACAATGATTTATTTTATATTTCAAATGAAGTAACATTTCTTATAAATTAACCCTTCTTGTCGCTTACAAACGATCTTAATATTTATCTATCAACGGTAAATGTAATATGTATATACAGACACAAAGACTAGCGACACATATATTCGTTACTTATCTAAAATTGTGAATTCAATGTTTATTCACCGACAAAACTAAATATTGAGTTTATCTTTGAAAATGTGTAACATTTTCTATGCACGAAATCTAGAAAAATGAACAATAACATCTCATTGGATTACTGTTGCATCTACAGTAACCCAAAACTGGTTTTTTTATTATAGTTGGATATATATACAGTGGCGAATCTCCACTTTCCGAGTTAGATGGATTTTTTTCACATAAATAAGTAAAAAGTATAAATAAATCTATTTATTTATAATGCAAGAAAAAAATAGTAATATGCATATCATATATTTGGTTGGTACTAGATAGTGGAAGTTTATAATAATTCAACTAGAAAAAGTCGGTCTAAAATTCTTTGTGGGTTACTTTCTCGAGTTTAAAGTTAAAAGCCAAAGAACAAGTACAAACTTGCATATATTCACTGTTCAAATAAAAAATTATAATTAGAATATCTTTTAAACAAGATGAAACATGTGGTTAATTAAGAATTTATGAAAAATTTGACTAAAGTGTTTCTTAAAAATAGTCTTCCACGTAAAAATATCACTTTTTCTTGATCAAATACCGCGTAGAGTCTTGACGGACTCCGCTTATTCTTATTCAACAAAAAAAAAAAATTAGAATTCACATTTTCAATTACGTTCTTTAGATTTATCACATACTCGTGAGACAACTATAGAATCCTAGGGTTATAAATGTGTTTAAATAGTGATAGAAATGGTGAATTGGTGCTAAAACTACTCCAATATAGGCACTCAAAAGTGTCAACGAAATTCAAATATAAGCATTGAAATTAAGATATTTATTTGATAAGGAAAACATTCCTCACATCTAAACCTTGAATTTTCTATTTGTATTTCAAAATTGTGGTTTCAATATGTTTATACAGACCATGAATTATTTTATATTTGAAATGGAGTAACATTTCTTATAAATTAACCTTTCTTGTCGCTTACAAACGATCTTAATATTTATCTATCAACGGTAAATGTAATATGCATATATACACACAAAGACTGGCGATACATATATTCCTTACTTATCTAAAATTGTGAATTCAATATTTATTCACCGATAAAAATAAATATTGAGTTTATCTCTGAAAATGAGTAACATTTTCTATGCATGAAACTTTCCTGCTAATTGCTATCACAAATAAACTTAATATTTACTAACTGCCAATTAATATAATATGTATTCATGCAAAGACTAGTGATGTATGAATTTGATACGATTTCAAAATTGTCAATTCAACATCTTTACACTGACAATGAATACAATATTATGAATTTATATCGGAAAACAAATAACATTTTTTATACACAAACATTTTCTGCTTATCACAAATGACCTTAATATTTATTCACCAACGACTAATATAATAAGTACACATTTGAAATTCATATATACATTTTTTGAATTTCAAAATTAATATAATATATACATACAAAGACTAGTGATATATGAATTTCAAAATTGAGAATTCAATAAAATATTATAAGTACACATTTGAAAATTAGTAACATGCAAAGACTAGTGATAGATGAATTCAATACAATTTCAAAATTGTGAATTCGGTATCTTTACACTGACAATGACTACAATATTATGAGTTTATATCTAAAAATGAATAACATTTTTCGATGCACAAACATTTTCTGCCTATCAAATATGACCTTAATATTTATTCACTTACGATAGATAGAATTCGGTATCTTCACACATCAATGAATACAATATTAGGAGTTTATATCTAAAAATGAATAACATTTTTCTATGCACAAACATTTTCCGCCTATCACATGACCTTAATATTTATTCACTAATTACGATTGATATAATATATATATACATGCAAAGACTAGTAATATTTGACTTCAATAAGAATTTCAAAATTGAGAATTCATATTTTTATACCGACAATGAATATAATACACAAGTACAACATTTCCTTCTTCTTTTTTTCTATTTATGGCGGCAAGTTAGTCAAACAAAGCAAAATAACACTCTTAGTGAATTTATATGATGTACTGTGTTTAGTCGATAGCATGTGCCGATGAATTTTGACTCGTTCATGACCCAATTGACTTACCCATTATGTGACTTGTGTTGGACACATTGTCATAATGGCAGGTATGACTTTGAAATAGTTTTAATAAACTAAAAACAAAAGGATGATAAGCAAGTGTATATATAAAATTAA